>RXON01003920.1:0-26899 GCA_009667805.1 Leptobrachium leishanense | reverse complement strand
AATTAACCTCTGATTCTCCGTCGCTTCAGGATCAATAGGACTATACATCCTGTACGCATCCAGCAATCTCTCTAGAAACGCACTTGGGGATTCTTTAACCTCTTGCACCACATCTGCTATTTTTCCCATGTTTGTGGGCTTCTTCCCTCCCGCTTTAACACCCATAATTACAGCGGTTCTGTATGTCTGCAGATGGGCAACTCCTTCAGCTGTATTGTACGGCCATTTAGGATCTGTTCTGGGGTAGTGTTCCTCTGCCCATGCTTCTGGATGAGGCTTAGCATCTGCTACGGCTTGGGCGAGTAGAATCTTTTGCGCGCTACTATTTATTCGGGCTCTTTCCTCTGTGGTAAACATTGTCAACATTAATTGCTGACAATCTGCCCATGTGGGGTTATGTGTGAGCATAACTGACTCTATCATACTGGCCACTGCTGCGGGATTTGTGGAATACAGTGGTGTGTGTGTTTTCCAGTTAAAAAGATCCGTTGTCGTGAATGGGACGTATGTGTATTGCATTGGCCCTGGGTTCCCATCCGCTAATGGGGGGCCTGGCACCTCCCTCAGCGGCAATTGCAAAGCACTTTTGTGGGGAGTGTGTTGGTACAGATCCCGGGGTCTATGTATATTATTCGCTGCGCGTGTGGTGACACCCTGTTTTTCTTCCTCTTCTCTATCATCACCACTCCCGTGGGGCACTAATTTATATATGCTCCCATCGGGCATCTCAATCTTCTCTGGTGGAGCCTCTTCACCCTCTCCACCCACTGCACCCTGCTCTTCCTCCGCAGGCGCACGGGACGGAGCAAAGGGAGCTGGCCGAGCAACCGCAGCTGCCTGCTCCCCCCTCTCCGCCCGCGCAATCGCGGCATTCAGAGCCTCCCTAGCTGCCCCATAACATGATGGGTAGGACGGGGCAGATTATCACTCTCTTCCGGTTGATCTAACACCGGCCTCTCTCTCTCTCCATTCTTCTGGGGGTCCTGCTTCTTATTTCTCCCCGCTATCATTATAAAATGACTCTTGTTCTTAATGCAATATCTCCATATATCTATATACGGATACTGTTCAGGATGTCCATACTGCTCCGTAATTTGGGAGTGTACCTTCTGTACCAACTCCGGGTCCATTGACCCTTGTTCTGGCCATCCTGAGACTAACATCGGCCACACAACTGTACACATTACTTTTAATTTCTCTTTTGTCAATTCTACACCATAGTCATGGGTTTTATATAATGCATCAAAATTTCGCACCATATACTCTAGGGGCGTCTCCCCCTTCTTTACTTTCTTGGGCTTTGATGACCCGTTACCCATTGTCACTCCCGGACTCAGTACTTTTTGCAATACAGATGTATTATTTCAATAACAGTTTTAGAATTTACAGTCTGATACTTCAATCAACAGTCCTTTTGTGTCTGAGGCGCTTCCCCCTTCAGTAGCCGACTGCAGTCGCCTGAGTCGAAAACGTACGTCCGGGGTCCACTTTCAAATTTGCTTCCTCGTGGAGCGAGTAGGCGCACGTTCACTCACAGCACTCGAGTCAGTTCATTCACAGCACATACCGTATCAGATACTTTCAGCACAATACAGAACATATATCACTTCAACTCTTTCTATTAGCCAAGGGTTTATTCCCTCCTTTGTGGCTCCTTATACCCCGTAATTTGAACTCTAACTCTTGACTGCGTGTGACTATGTGCACCCCGTTCCTTGTCTACACTTCCACCTGCAATTCCACTTTGCCTTATGGATAATCTACCCACTCAGCACCACTATCTCTGCAGCTATCGTTGGCTTCACTATAAGCCCTTGTCACTATACGATGTACACACTAGGCACTGACTTCAGGCTCTCAGCCCAGTCACAGAAAAATCCTCCTCCTTTCCCGTTTACCCACGTGGTGAAGCTCTGTTTACAAACACTAACTGACGTCTGCAACTCCACGTGGCTACCTTCTCCCTCTCTAACAGAACTATACTTTGATTGGCATTCAATTCCCCCGAATCCAGACACCCGCTAGCCTCTGGCTCCTCAGCTATGTCAGTGCTATCAGCGGCGGGCTAGATATGCCAATAGGATGGTGGCCATCGCATCCTCTTATCCGTCTATCTCAGTCGGACGTTTCCCTTAGATACCGGTATCTCCTTCAGACATACAAAACATAGAAGACACGTTACCTATCGCCGGCGCTGCTCGCTGTTTCCCAGACTCGTGGTGTCCCAGTTCCCGGGCCGGGGGTCCGTTTGGGACGAGACGAGGTCCACTGAACAGGAAATCCTGCTTGGCGCCTGCAGATGTCAGCTCACCTTCAACGGACGCCCAACCAGCGGGATTCTCGTGCACCTGCAGTCAATATCGACGCACTGTGTTCAGCAGCCGTTGCCTGTGTCTTGGCAAGGGCCCGTATCCCGGCTAAGAGCCCCCAAGAAATGTAACCGGAGTCAATCAGGTTCACTTCATTAACGGCGCCGGACCAGACACAAGCAAGGATTGTCCAAACACGAGTCTCTTCAGGAAAGGCAAGATCTTTATTGTGTCGTCACACAAGTGCTCACACAGGATTGAATCTCTAAAAGTGAGCCCCTCTTTTACCCCGTGCAAGGGGTCTTATACTCAAAAATACGTAATTAGGTACATCCCAATTAGCCCACCTCCCGCTGACACTTTATTCCATCCCACGTGGGTTAATACCTCCCATCATTAGCATAAACACAAAGAACATTCCACATTTAACTATAAATTGATACACTTCATGTTAGTTTGACAGTATGTGATTTGTTTGTGCTGTCTTTCTCCGGCCAGCGCCTCCCTCCCTGTTGGCTTTGTTTATTCAGATAGCCAGGGACCTGGTCTGTTTTCTGTGCTCCCTTTGTTCTCTAGCACATCGCTCTGACCTTGCTTCATTCATAAATCTTTCTGTCTTTTTATGCCAAGAGCTGGCCGGATCCTGCCTGGATTTCTTGTTAGCTTTTCTAATCTACCACGCATTCCTTAAATTCTACGTGATCTCAGCTCTTCTCTTCTAAATGAAATCTATTCTATTTACTTGGTGAACCAATATTCTGAACAAGATGGCTGCCTGGCTTATGGTGGCAACCATCTTTCAGCCTGGTTCTCCTTCAATATTGGTTACGTTGATAATTGTTGATAATCTAACTGCATTGAAGTACGGTGAAGATCATTCATTTAGTTCATTCGTCATTGTGTTGAATAGTGATGCCAAATTAACTCCCTCGATACTGTTATACTGTTTATTACTGTGTCCTACAAAGGGTTTGCCTGCTAGTCCTAATAAACCCCTTTTTATATAAAGCAATCTTGTCCTGGTATTACTTGGCGCCGAAGGTGGAGGTGGGTTATCACTGGAGTGAGACAGAAGGCCCGTCAAATTCAGCGGCTCTCGCGGGAGTAGCGCTACATATATTATTATGTTGCTGCTATTAATCACTATACAATGCTATAATAATAATAATTAAGGTGGAGGTAGATGAAAATCAAGCAGAAACCAGTGTTTAGCATTATTGTGTTTTATTGTTGTTCGTTACTGAAGGGAATAGGAGCACCAAACGTCTTGTATTGATCAGTAGCAACCTATATATATTTTTTTAGTTTAATATGGGACATATATATGCAGAATCCCTGTTAAGTTTTGTTTCTGTATCCTACAAGATTAGTTTCATTTCTGAAGAAATGATCTGCAATTTCCTCGAAATCACGTGTTCTGTATGTTAGGGGGGTTTTCCAGCCACTGCCTCCCGCTCTACCAATTAGAGCATGAGATGAGAAACACAGCCTCTTTTGCAGAAATGTATAAATAATGTGTCCAGACAAAAAAGAACCAGAGATGGGTTTTGAGTGACTACAAGGCTTCCGTGTCTTAATTTATCATTCTAATCATCTCTCCATCAACGTTGATGAGATTTTAATCTAAGGTGTCAATATCAGCTCGAGACAGGGTTTCGAGATAAGAACTAAAAGGACGGACAGGAGACAGTTAATTCTCCACAGATTTGGAGGCAGCTGCCGAGATAACCTGTCACCCCTCGTCCTGGTGAGTATTTTTCTTGTCCAGACGAGGGCTCTGACCTCGGTTTACGAGCTAAATTGGTCCGTGCCTTTTTTTTTCTTCTTTTTTTTTTTTTTAATGTATCTGGGATACAGACATAGCTAAATTGGGACAGAGTTCCCGTACGGAAGTATGTCAGGGACTGCTCCGTATCTAGGGTATCTGGGATACCCAAGGCAACCTTGGATTAACATCTAAAACTGTATATTTGATGCATGTTTATCAATAAGTATATAGATATATATATTGTTAAAGTATAAGTTAAAGTGCCGAGTGGTCTGTAAGGTAAGACGGACGCTCGTCATTTCTGTATTACCGGTTTAATTATATATGTGTATAGATGTTATGAATGTGGATTTAGAGTTGTGTGTGTATATGTGCTCTGTGCAGTAAGTGTATATATGTGATATATGGCTGCAGCCAGTGTGGGTATATGCTATTTACAGAGCAAAAGTGATATATAGATATATATTGTTAAAGTATATAAGTTGGTTTTTTTTTCTCGAACACTGTGAAGAGCCTCTCTTTTCTTCTTTCTTTCTCTATTTTATCTGTCTGAATATTTAATTGTACAACTAACTATGGGTACTCAAAATAGCAAGGTTAAAGAATATCCTTTACCATTAGTAGGGGAATTCTGTAAAGATTATGTAGCAAGAGTAGGAGGGACAAATTACTACTTTATTAATCCTTGGGTGGATAATATAGCGGGATGGACGGAGGCAGTCGGTAGTTTTAACCCATTCCCCAGACAAGGTGATAACAGTTTTTTCCACATGGATATGGTAAAGGGGTTATGCCTTGATGACACCGAAGCATGGCCCTATTACCGGGGAGACCCTCAGTGGGACATGCAGTACATGAGACTGGGAGGAGAACAGTGGTTAATTTTGGCAAGTCATTAGTTTAATAGACAGACTAAACAATGCAAAAAGGCCCCCGCAACAAGGTCTGATTGTTCCAGAGAACATAAAATAAAACAAAGTATACCACGCAATAAACAGGAAGTGCCTCGTGCCAACTGAGGACCTCGACCCCCTCCTCTTTATAAGCAGTCAATATATTTTTCTCTAGTGCGGTTTTCTGACACTGAGATATTGGGTGCAGTGGGAGCAATGGAGGACCACAAATCCTCAGCCCCCACCAAGTCCGATGATACTAAACAGGAGAACACACAAAAAAAAAACCCTGAACCAAGTGCGCCCCCTTTGTTTAGAAATAGTGGTGAGCCTTCCCAGATTATAACCCGCACTCAGGCCGGGACACCGATCAATCCACCAGTCAAATATGATGATGTTCTTCATCTTCCTTTTATGACCGTTGGAGTCAGATTTAAAAAAAAAAAAAAAAAAGGTTCTGGATATAGAAGATAATAATAAAATTTTAACACACTGTCCAAAGCCAAGAGAGACCCCTTTAGGCACACTCAACTATCTAAAAAAGGCTTGTAATGGCCGCAATTTTACGCAGGAAGACATGAGACTAATTATAGACGCTATTATAGATAAACAGGCTGGATGGAAGTGGAGCCACGTCCCTTCCATTTCTGAGATACAAAAATATCCAACATCTGATAATTATATTTTAAACGATGAAGATGGAATTAATAAAATGTGGCAGGAGATTGAAAACGAAATGACCCTGGTTTACAAAGCACGGTCATCCTTGCCCATAGCGGTTGCATGCAAACAAAAACAAGGGGAGGGATCTCCTTGGGAAACTAGAAGTCACAATATATTCCAGAACAGGGGGTTTTATTATTGACTCACCAACACTCCCCCTCTTTTTAGATATGCACCATTATTTTTTACTGACTACAGAAACGCTACCCACTGAACTCCGGGACTTGGACCAGTTGTGGTCCAACGGTCCCTATGACACTGGACTGATTAGTTGCACTCCATATAAAGCCAGACTATATGACAATTGCAACTCTGTCTACCAGAAATAATATTTTTTGTCCAAAGAAAAAGAGGACGATTGCACCCTATGATTGACCAATTTCTAAAGGACGGCATTTTAAAACCAGTGGTATCTCTATACAGCACCCCTATTAACCCCGTAAACAAAGCTGACGGCACTGTCAGGTTTGTCCAAGATTTGCGTGCAGTTAATTCCCTAGTGATTCCAATAGCACCAATTGTCCCAGATGTTATATCATTTCTGTTATCCATACCGGCAGCACATATATATTTTTCAGTGATTGATCTTAAGAATGTATTTTTTAGCATCCCTGTGCACCCAGACACGGCACTACTTTTTGCATTTTCATTCGAAGGCACACAGCTTACTTGGTTTAGAATGCCCCAGGGGTACGTTGATTCCCCGGTGGTCTATAGCATTGTGTTACAGGCCACTCTGAAATCCTGGCACCCCAGCCATGGTTCTGTCCTGCTGCAGTACGTGAATGATCTCCTCGTATGCAGTCCTTCGGAGGAGGCCAGCCGGGAGGATGGTGTATCTCTATTAAAATGGTTACGAGAATGTGGGCATAAGGTCTCTCTACAGAAAATGCAATGGTGTAAAAACGCAAGTCGAATATTTGGGGTTTGTTCTCAGACCGGGAGAACGGAGCATCAGTCAGAAGCGAGTCCAGTCTGTCACGAGCCTGGTCAACCCGAAAACCAAGAAGGACATGCTGTCATTCTTGGGTATGATAAATTATTGTAGACAGTGGATCCCTGACTGCTCCTATTACGATAACATTCTGAGACAAGCCACCCTGTTGGGTCAATCCGATATGATAAAATGGTCAAACGAAATATTAAATGCCTTTAGGGTTCTCAGAAATGCAATGATGATAAGCCCCGCGCTCGGCCTCCCCGATTATGTTTTTCTATTTTATTTGTTTGCAAGGGACAACTGTAAAACTATGGCCGGGGTACTGACGCAAGAACACGGTGGCCGGTTGCGCCCAGTCGCTTTTTTTTTTTTAAATACTGCCAGTCACAGGGCAAGGGATGCCGGCATGTCTGAGGGCTCTAGCTGCATGCGCAATGGCTGTCAGTATGGCAGGCCAGTACACTTTAGGATGCGAAACTTACCTACACACAATATATGATGTCCTGGTTTTATTTAGAGGCATACACACCCAGTATATGTCTTCCCAGCATTTCAGCGGCTATGAGGTCACTCTGCTCAGCAACCCTGCCTTATATATAGAGTACAGCTCCAGTATTGCGGGCCTGGCGCCCATTTTTAATGCAATTCTAGGTTTTAAAGAACCCTCTGACTCACTACCTGAGGCCCATGACTGTTTTTTTAAGTATTGAGTCTGATACAGCACCCCGCTCTGACCTTATGTCCATTCCAGTACCAGATGCTGATGTAGTGTTTGTTGACGGATCCTGCACGCGACCAAATGACCAGATATACCATGCCGGATATGCAGTGGTCCAACTCCCTGATAAGATACTCGAAGCAAAATCTGTACCCTACCAATCAGCCCAGGCAGCAGAACTCATAGCCCTTACTAGAGCTTGCCGACTGTATGAAGGAAAGACTGTCACTATTTACACAGACTCTAAATATGTTTGTGGGGTTGTCCATGACCATGGAATGATATGGGAAAAGAGGGGATTTATGGCAGCAGATGGATAGAAGATTTCCCATTTTTCCCTGGTCATGGATCTCCTAGCAAGCATTCTTTTGCCATCCCAGATAGCAGTACTACACTGCAGGGCACACACTGGATCATTCAAGGACAGGTTACGTAAGGCCACAGGAGGGACATTCAAGAAATGGAAAATAGTGCTCCCAATAGTCCTAGCAGAAATCAGGATGTCAGTAAATAGGAACACAGATTATTCCCCTTTTGAGATACTGATGGGGCGCCTATTTCCTTTGCCATGGTCACGAATATCCCTGGCACTGGAGACAGGGGACCTAGAACAGATAAGGGATGAGTATGTCAGCAGCTAATAACCACTCGAGGAAACCAGAGACGAAGTTACTTTTAGGTTTTCTCTTTCAGACACACCAACCCACCTGTTCAATCCAGGAGACAAGGTCCTGGTAAAGAGACTGCAAAAGGGAAAAAGGCTGGAGGAATTCACGTATGGACCAGAGACCACGGTGGTAGCCGTTACTCGCACAGCTGTACTGACGGAGGATAGCCCGGTCTGGATCCACGCCTCCAGGATCAAGAGAATCCCGCAAGGGGCACTAACGGGGGCAGCTAATAGCCTTGGCCTCCATCAGGAAGAGGACCCGGACCAGGAGACACTCACGAGGGCAGGCAGCCCTGTCCTCCAACAAGGGAAAGATGACGACCAAGGATTCTTTCCGAAGAATGTGGTATCTCATGCTGGGAAAGAAAAAGACTGAAACGATATGTTTACCACCCTCGCCAAAGCTGTCCCAACCCCTGTTGCCCAGCCCCACCACAAGTCCCTTACAGCTCAGTATTATTTGTTTTCTTCTTTTCCTGGTCTTAAATTGCCCGCAATGCCAAACCAAAGACGTTTACATGACACAAGATAAAGGACAAATGATTTTTTGGTATAATTTTTCAGCCGGGAGAAGGGATATATATTTACCCTGGGGAATATACTTGCTACCGATCTATTGAGAGGGGTAGGAACCTTACCTTTTTCCCTGAGGGGTATTGCGCTAAATACAGCACTATTAACAGTACTAAGTTGCAGAATCAGGTTTTTCTAATTGGGGATCTTTACTGGATATGTGGAGACCTCAAGATTAGGGCGCGCCTGCCCCTTCAGTGGTCCGGTGAGTGTGCCCTATCCAAAGCAGTTATGGGATTCTATATTGTTTCAGACCCCGAGGAAATTCCAACTTTTTCCACTCAGCGCATAAAGCGAAAGGCTCCGAACCACCAGGGAAGTCTTGACCCACACGTCTATATTGACGCAATTGGGGTTCCAAGAGGGGTCCCTAACGAGTTTAAAGCAAGGGATCAAGTCAAGGCGGGCTTTGAGTCCTTCCTAGCCCCCCTTGTTACTATTAACAAGAATGTAGATTGGATTAATTATTTGTACTATAATCAGCAGCGTTTTGTTAATTATACGCGAGATGCTCTACAGGGTCTTGCGGAGCAGTTACAATCGACTTCTATTATGATTTTCCAGAATCGGATGGCTCTGGACATGATATTAATTGAAAAGGGAGGCGTGTGTAAGATGATCGAAGGGACGGGTACATGCTGCACCTACATCCCTGACAATGTGGGCCCCAATGGCAAGGTTACCCGCGCCATAAAAAAATTTGACAGAACTTTCAGAAGAAATGAAACGTAACTCGGGAATAGACAATCCCTGGGACCAATATTTTGGGTGCTTCAAGGGATGGCGCCAGGCTCTAACCCAGCTAGGCATTGTTCTACTGCTAATTATTCTCTGTATCACTATTATTGTTTATTGTCTAATGCCCTGTTTAAAACAGATGGCAAATAAAGCCACCTTATCCAATATGATGTTTAGTCTTCCCTCTAATACCCCTGAGGACTATACTCAGTATGTGCAGCTGCGTCGCATAATCTATAATAGGCAAAGAAATGGGATTCTAGGAGGACAGTAGCGAAGACTGGAATTGGGAGACTGTTATGTGTTATCCGTTCCGTGACAGGTACTGCCCCCCTGGTTCTAATGTTTCTCGTGTGAGTAATGAGGGATTTGTTCCCCTGCTCACGCTGTCCAAGGACTGTTTAAAGAATCATATGTTAAAACAGAATGATTCTAAGAGGGGATTGAAGGGAATAGGAGCACCAAACGTCTTGTATTGATCGGTAGCAACCTATATATATTTTTTTAGTTTAATATGGGACATATATATGCAGAATCCCTGTTAAGTTTTGTTTCTGTATCTTACAAGATTAGTTTCATTTCTGAAGAAATGATCTGCAATTTCCTCGAAATCACGTGTTCTGTATGTTAGGGGGGGTTTTCCAGCCACTGCCTCCCGCTCTACCAATTAGAGCATGAGATGAGAAACACAGCCTCTTTTGCAGAAATGTATAAATAATGTGTAGCGCTGTGTTAAAGATCTTGCTGTGTCATTACCTATTTTTGGCCACAAGATGGAGACAGTCGCGATTGGAGATACTGGACATTGGGACTACATTTCCCGGCATGCTTTGCAGGGAGACAGGAAGTGGGTGGGGACTGGACCCTTACATCCTCCACCTCGTGGAGAACGCGGCAGAGCGCGCCAGGGAATGAAAGAGAGCAGACGCATTGAAGAGATCACGAGAGGGCCTAGGCCAGAGACCAAGAGAGACCAAGAGAGACCTGTTAGTCCAGAGAGGATCACCCAATCTGAGGAGAAGGAGACCCGCCGGAATCCAGGCATTGCTGCAGACCGGAGGAATCGAACGGAGAGCCGGCGGTGAGCTGGATAAGCTGTATGGAGTCAGACAACGGATCCGGCCGCTAGTATCCCCAGTCAAAATCGGGTGGAGAGACGTCCTGGGTCAGCGGAGCCTAAAGCAACCGTCGGATGGGTGAGAGGCCTCCAAGGCTGTTTTATGATTAAAGGACGCTCTGCTGTTTTCTCTTTAAAGTCCACAGGGCCCCAACTGACTAGTCGAAGACCTTCCTTTGATAAACTCACTGGCCAGTTGAACAGTACCCGGGTACCACACACACATATACACTTTTCACATTCTGGGACTTAACTTGTGCAGGACTCATTTCCTTTTACGAATCGGAACGGGGGTTAAAGATAAAGATACGTTCCGAATATATTTTTTTCTCTTTTTCCGCTGCGCGTTTGCCGTAATACGAAGGGATTGTATGTTTGGGGTTTTGCTACGTGTCCCCTTTTTCTGAACTATCGGGAAATTGCATTGCTTTTATGTTCGGTTGCGAATATTTTATTTTCCGAAATTCGAAGCCTCGTGTTTCGCTTCTTTTCCGCTACGCGTTTTACCGTGATACGAAAATACTGTAATAATACTTGTGAATACCGTGTCTCAACATCTGCTCAAATATTTTAGTAAACTATTTAAATGATAAAAACTCACAACTGTGTTGGAGTATATTTATTCCCTAGTGCGGGGAGACTGACCCGTGGTTCATTTTCAGCGGCTCCTCCGGGAGTGAGCGCTACACGTGGGGGCTCGTTTCCGGGATCCAGTCTCTGGAAAAACCGCATCTAAAGGGTTAAATATGGATCCAGACACTGTTGCCGAGTGGTGTTGGGAGCATAGTAGCCAGTTAGAATGTTGTATAGTCATGGATATTCCCGCAGACACTTGGGCTGAAGATCAGATTCGCCAGGCCGTGGCCACACTAGCACCAGATCATCGGGGGTTAATACTGGACATTAAAAAAAACCCAGATACTTCTCACATGTATGTTCTTCTTGAATGGAGAAAGGGTGTGCCGCCATGTTTTCAGGGCACGAGCGTGAAACTGGCCGAAGAGGTGGAAGTCCAACTAATTCAGCCAAGTACGCCACGTGGCGAATCCGCAAGTGTTCCCGCGCCTAGTCCGTTGGCCATGATCGGGCCTGAATTTATCGTGGCTATTGGAGATCTACTGGCTAAATGTCAGAAAAACAGCCCTCCTCACACTAACTTCGGTTATCGACGGTTAAGAAATTTTACAGGAAACGTACCAACCCCGGCGGGAGAAGAAACCTTTGAAGAATGGGTGGAACAGTCGATGCAGGCTCTGGATGAGTGGGATGTCCCTGAGGCCCAGAAAAAGCAAAGGATCACCGAGAGCTTAAAGGGACCTGCGTCAGAAGCGGTGAGAAACCTAAAACTGAGTAGAAAAGATTGTACTGCTTTAGATTATTTGAACGTTCTTCAAGAAGTTTTTGGACGAACTGAAAAGGCGGCCGAACTGGTATATCAGTATGAACACACCTATCAGAGAAGAGGTGAAAGGATGACCGAGTACATGAGGCGCCTGGATAAGATTCTACACCAGATACTCCTGAAGAAAGGGGCCGAACCGGCCGAAGTAGATAAGATCCGTATAAAACAGATCCTGAGGGGCTCTCAACCTCTAGATCCGGTGATGATGCAGCTGAGAAGCAGAGCAGGTAACCAAGAGTTAAAGTACCTGGAACTGATCCGAGTTGTACGAGAGGAAGAGGCTTTACTAGAAGAGAAATCTTTCAGGCGGGGGGAAAGGGCTTATGCACAACCTGTGAGACATAGCGACGGCCTACAGCCTGAAAGCGACTCTCTAGATACCTATGGATCTGACGAGGACGAACAAGAACATCTAGTTGTTTTTAAATCTACAGAGAGGGCTGCTAAAGAATCGAGCCTCCCTGAACGGGGTGAATTGTCCAAAACCGTCAAGAAAGTTCAGGAAGCTCAAGTTGAATTGCAACAAGCGCATGCGGAACTGTGCCGGGTATTGATGAAGGTGACAGAAATGCAGGCAGAAATGCAGAAATTCCTCACAGGTATGCAGACGACGGGAGTTGCTGTGGCGTCTGGTCCAAATCCTTTAACTAAATCTCAACAAGCAACTACGTCTCCGCTCTCTAAGAAGAGATGTTTTGGGTGTGGAGAAATGGGCCATTTCCACGCACAGTGCAAAGGCCGGAAGCCTGAGAAGGATAGAGTCAAGGGACTGTTGGAAGCCCTGGAAGGACTGTTATCTACCTCACCGGCGGGAAACGCCAGAGGGCACCAGTAAAGGAGCAACCTGAGTGCCCGAGGGTTGAACCCCGCTCCAGAAACCAAGCAAAGACTAAGAGGGCGAGAAGGCCAAAAGCCGAGCCAACTGTAGAGCCTGCCAGGACCGAAAGAGTCACTCCCTTAGCATCCGGGTCTACGTCATGGGGAGGCAATGCACGCCAAAAACCTGCACGGGCCAAGAAAAAGGCCAGGGTACAGCAAACTGCGTCTAAGTGTCCGGATACCGCCACAAAATTTCCCGACCAACTGATAGGTCCTTCTCCTATTGTGCCAATCCAAGTGGAAGGAGTCTACACCAAAGCCCTGTTGGATTCAGGGGCTCAAGTGACATTGATCTACAGAGACTTCTACGAGAAACACTTAAAGCACATTCCTTTGCAAGAATTGAAGGATTTGGAAATATGGGGTATCGGCCCTGAGAAACTCCGTTATGACGGGTACCTGCAAGTGAAGTTGGAGATCGGATCTGAAGTCATCGGGCAGTCTGGGGGTTGTGATGCATTGGCTATTGTGTGTCCTCGACCCTCGGGTGCGAACAGAAGCTCCCTGATAGTGGGGACGAATACTGACCTAGTGCGGCGTCTCCTGACGCCTATCGTGTTGGAAGAAGGTTCAACTCAAGGAGTACACCCAATGTTATGTCCGGTCTATCAGAGGATGGTCGAAGAACGAAAGGCACCTGCCGAGGTGGGAAGACTGTGGAGATTGGGTGGAACAGAGAAGGTTCTGCAAGCAGGAGAAGTAGCGAGCTTCCGGGCTTCAGTCAAGTTGAACGGGTCGCAACCAGGCCCCTATGTGGTGCTGGGAACCGATTTTGATCATGGGAGTGAAACCGGAGTCGAAGTAATTCCTGAAATAATCTCCACCAAGGCTCTGAAGAGAACACGAGGGAGAGTCTCGGTCAGTGTGTGCAACGTGACGGATTTCCCAGTAGTCCTTAAAGCACGAATGCCTATTGGGCAAGTAGAGTCTGCTACACCCCTCTCTACCGATTCAGGAGGGGGAGAGGGTAAAGAGATTCCAGATGAAAGATTCTACCCCAAGGACGCTCCCATTTCACCTGAATGGAAGAAACGTCTTCAGTCTCAAGTTCTAAAGTGGAAGGAATTGTTTTCAAAAGATGAGTTTGATGTGGGCCTAGCTAAGAGTACTGAACACCGCATTCGATTACAAGAAGACAAGCCGTTTCGTGAAAGATCAAGGCGAGTTCCGCTAGGAGACTTAGATGATCTGCGAGAGCAGCTGAACGAGTTACAGAGAACCAAGGTGATTCAAGAGTCCAGGAGTCCGTATGCATCTCCTATAGTGTTGGTCCGGAAGAAAAATGGTTCTGTCCGCTTATGCATAGACTATCGCACATTGAACCGGAGAACCATCCCCGATCAATATGCCACTCCTCGGATTGAAGATGCCCTACAGTGTTTGTCTGGAGCAAAGAGGTTTAGTGTACTAGACCTGCGAAGTGGGTATCACCAGATACCAATGCATCCTGAAGACAAGGAGAAAACTGCGTTCATCTGTCCACTGGGGTTCTTTGAATTCAACAGGATGCCTCAAGGCCTTACGGGGGCTCCAGCCACGTTCCAACGGTTGATGGAGAAGACAGTCGGGGATATGAATCTAATTGAAGTATTAGTGTACCTGGATGACATAATTGTGTTTGGGAAGACTCTGGAAGAACATGAGCAACGTTTGGAGAAGGTCTTGAAGAGGCTCCATGAAGAGGGGCTGAAACTGTCTCTGGAGAAATGCCAATTCTGCCTACCATCTGTTACGTATCTGGGACATGTGGTCTCAGCAGAAGGTGTTTCAACAGACCCTCGGAAGTTGGAGGCCGTAGCTTCTTGGCCTAGACCCCGAAACGTCACTGAGCTTAGATCTTTCTTGGGATTCTGTTCATACTATCGAAGATTTGTGGGAGGATTCGCGAAAATAGCTCAACCACTGAACAAACTCCTGCAGAAGGAAACCACAGAAGAAGGCTGCAAGGTTTCTGACAAAAACCCGTCAGCTCCAGGGCCAAGGAAAGCTCGAGAGTCTGTACAAGGTGAATGGACCAGTCAATGTGAAGGAGCTTTCGTGAAACTGAAAGAGAGTCTAACCCGAGCTCCTGTTTTGGCCTATGCGGACCCTCACAAACCGTATGAGTTACATGTGGATGCCAGCCGAGAAGGCCTGGGAGGAGTCCTGTATCAGGAGTATGGTGGATTGCTGAGGCCTGTAGCGTACGTGAGCCGGAGCCTTACGCCTTCGGAGAAGAACTACCCTACTCACAAGTTGGAGTTCCTAGCCTTAAAGTGGGCAGTGGTAGATAAGTTAAAAGACTATCTGTATGGAGCCGAGTTTGTGATCAAGACGGATAACAATCCTCTTACCTACATCCTTACTACCGCAAAACTGGACGCAACGGGACATCGGTGGTTGGCCGCTCTGTCAGGGTTTCGGTTCAGCCTGAAGTACCGCCCTGGGGTGAATAATCGAGATGCTGATGCGTTATCGAGAAGACCCTACACTACAGAATGGACTCAGTTGACTCCCGACGGGGTGCAAGCTTTGTGTCAAGGAACAGAGCGCCGGGTCAAAGGAGGGATTGAAGCGGAGGCCATAGGAGTAATGGCTGCAGCTGTTCCTGAGTTTTACTGTAACCCTACACAGTTAAGGGATGAAAATTTACCTACCTTTTCGAAACAGGACCTGAAAGCGGATCAGGCCAGAGACCCTTTAATTGCTTTGACCATAAAGGCTCTGACTGCAAACCAGCGAGAGATGTTGTTAACTAACTCCCCGAATGGAGCCAGATTGGTCTACAAAGAGTGGGAGCGGTTAAAGATGCTGGATGGGGTGGTCTACCGAAGGGGCCCCTCAGCCAGCGCTGAAGAGATTCAACAGTTATTCCTCCCCACTAAACATAGGGAGAGTGTGCTGCGATCACTACATGATGAGCATGGACATTTGGGTGCAGAGAGAACTTTTAAGCTGGTGCGAGATAGGTTCTATTGGCCTTGCATGAGGGCTGAAGTGGAAAGTTATTGTCATTCCTGTCTGAGGTGTATTCAGAGAAAGACTCTACCGACCCGAACCGCTCCAATGAGCCATCTGCAGAGTCAGGGACCCATGGATTTGGTGTGCATTGACTTCCTGTGCTTAGAGCCGGATGCTAGTGGGCAAGGGAACATTCTAATAGTGACTGATCATTTCACTCGTTACGCCCAAGCATTCTCCACGAAAGATCAACGCGCTCCGACAGTGGCCAAGGTGTTGATGGAAAAATTTTTTGTTCATTACGGACTGCCAAGGAGGATACACTCTGATCAGGGTAGAGACTTTGAAAGCAGACTGGTGGGGCAATTGTTAGAGCTGTTAGGAATCCAAAAGACCGGAACTACACCATATCACCCTCAAGGTGATGCCCAGCCTGAAAGGTTTAATCGCACACTGCTAAACATGCTGGGGACCTTGTCGGATGTGGAGAAGCAAAGTTGGAGTCGGCACATAGCTACTCTGGTGCAGGCATATAACAGTACGGAGAGTGATGCAACTGGATACTCACCGTACCGTCTTATGTTCGGAAGAGAGACTCGACTGCCGGTTGATTTGGCATTTGGGTTATCTCTAGACCAGACATCAGTAGCTTCCCATAGAAACTACGTGGATAGACTTCGAAAGAATTTGGCTTCTGCATTTGAACAGGCCCGGTTGACCTCGGGAAACAGGGAGCAAAGAAACAAAAGGAACTATGACTTGAAAGTTCGAATACAAGATCTACAACCCGGTGATAGGGTCCTACTGAAGAACTTGGGTGCTGCTGCAAGACACAAGTTGGCGGATAGGTGGAGTTCCCAGGTTTACATTGTCTGCAAACAGCTACCAGGTCTACCAGTGTATCAGATTCGCCCGGATGGAAAGGCTGGGCCTCTCAAGAACTGGCACCGGAATCATTTGTTACCTTTGAGAGAGGCTGTGAGAATGCCAGTTGGGGACGAACCGCCTCTGCCGAATCAGCCTGTTCCACGTTTGCCCCCTGTTACTCGGTCTCAACAGACCCGAGTTGCTGAAGAGAGCGAAAGGGACAGTGAAGAAGAGAGTTATTGTCTAGACTGGATGCGATCACCGGAGCCTGAGGGGGTTGTCGTTGTTCCTGAGCGGTGGGAGAGTAATTTGAGGCCTGAAGCTCCTGAATTTCTGCTAGAAGTCCCTGAGACTACTGAAATCCCTGAGGCTTTTGAATTTCAGCTGGAAGTCCCTGAGGTTGTTGGGATCCCGGTAGCTCCGGAAGTTGAAGCTTATTCTGGCGATTATAGTTCTATGCCTTCGCTGGAGGGATCATACTCTGAAGAAACGTCTGCTCCAGTGATAGAGAGAAGGATTGAGCCAACACCTATAGTACTTCCACCTGAAGAGGAACTGATTGAGCCAGAACCAAAACGCTCTGTTCGACCGCCCCAACGACTCACCTACGACTCACCAGGACATAGCACTGAAGAGGCCATCACCACAGTACGGAGGTTGCCCGAAGTGTCTGCTATGCTAGCTGAGGTAGCCCAAAATATGAGTCAACTTGAGGAAGTGTTATTAACTCACTATATGTATGCTGCTGAACCTGTGCATGTTATGTAAACTGTATTCAATATTGTGGAAATGTATGTAACTGTTGTACCTCCTTGGAGAGACCCAAGAGTTCTAGGAGGGGGAGAGTGTAGCGCTGTGTTAAAGATCTTGCTGTGGCATTACCTATTTTTGGCCACAAGATGGAGACAGTCGCGATTGGAGATACTGGACATTGGGACTACATTTCTCGGCATGCTTTGCAGGGAGACAGGAAGTGGGTGGGGACTGGACCCTTATATCCTCCACCTCGTGGAGAACGCGGCAGAGCGCGCCAGGGAAGGAAAGAGAGCAGACGCATTGAAGAGATCACGAGAGGGCCTAGGCCAGAGACCAAGAGAGACCTGTTAGTCCAGAGAGGATCACCCAATCTGAGGAGGAGACCCGCCGGAATCCAGGCATTGCTGCAGACCGGAGGAATCGAACGGAGAGCCGGCGGTGAGCTGGATAAGCTGTATGGAGTCAGACAACGGATCCGGCCGCTAGTATCCCCAGTCAAAATCGGGTGGAGAGACGTCCTGGGTCAGCGGAGCCTAAAGCAACCGTCGGATGGGTGAGAGGCCTCCAAGGCTGTTTTATGATTAAAGGATGCTCTGCTGTTTTCTCTTTAAAGTCCACAGGGCCCCAACTGACTAGTCGAAGACCTTCCTTTGATAAACTCACTGGCCAGTTGAACAGTACCCGGGTACCACACACACATATACACTTTTCACATTCTGGGACTTAACTTGTGCAGGACACATTTCCTTTTACGAATCGGAACGGGGTTAAAGATAAAGATACGTTCCGAATATATTTTTTTCTCTTTTTCCGCTGCGCATTTGCCGTAATACGAAGGGATTGTATGTTTGGGGTTTTGCTACGTGTCCCCTTTTTCTGAACTATCGGGAAATTGCATTGCTTTTATGTTCGGTTGCGAATATTTTATTTTCCGAAATACGAAGCCTCGTGTTTCGTTTCTTTTCCGCTACGCGTTTTACCGTAATACGAAAATACTGTAATAATATTTGTGAATACCGTGTCTCAACATCTGCTCAAATATTTTAGTAAACTATTTAAATGATAAAAACTCACAACTGTGTTGGAGTATATTTATTCCCTAGTGCGGGGAGACTGACCCGTGGTTCATTTTCAGCGGCTCCTCCGGGAGTGAGCGCTACAAATGTGTCCAGACAAAAAAGAACCAAAGATGGGTTTTGAGTGACTACAAGGCTTCCGTGTCTTAATTTATCATTCTAATCATCTCTCCATCAACGTTGATGAGATTTTAATCTAAGGTGTCAATATCAGCTCGAGACAGGGTTTCGAGATAAGAACTAAAAGGACGGACAGGAGACAGTTAATTCTCCACAGTTACATTTAAAGTTGATTTCCAAGAAAACAAAAATCCTTTTGAGTGAGTGGAAGTCACATGGGGGAGTGGAGGTCACATGTTTCCTGTCCAGAGTGCAGCTCCAATCTGCAGCCAGAGCCCCTTGAATCCTCTACCCTCAGTGCTGGATCCAGGCAGCTCACAGCTCAATGTCCGCCATTCCCCTCCCCCATAATCATTACGGCATTATCATTGTATAATAATTAAGGCAGAGGTAGATTAATAGCAAGCAGAAACCAGTGCTCAGAATTGTGTTTATTGTTCGTTACATTAAAGTTAATTTCAAAGGAGAAAAAAAATCTTTTTGAGTGAGGGGAAGTCACATGTTTCCTGTCCAGAGTGGAGCTCCACTCTGCAGCCAGACCTCCTTGGATTATCCTCTACCCTCAGTGCAGGATCCAGACAGCTCAGTGTCTGCCATTCCCCTCCCCCAGCACCACTTGAGTCCTGCAGCCAGTCACATGAGCTGTGATGTCATCAGAGTGCACCCATCCCTCTGTGTTGAGTTTGCCTTGTGTCAGTGCAGCTTTACTTTATTTTCACATTTTGTGTTCTTATTGTTTTCTTAATACATGTAACTCCTGCCTCTCCTTTAACCCCTGTAGCTCCATCCCATTTAACCCCTGTAGCTCCATCCCCTTTGTCCTTTGTGTCCTGAGTCCTGTGAGGCAGCAGATCCAGCTGGTGAATCCAGAGAGGAGATCCAGGCTGAGGGTCCTGGGAGTGAGCGGCTTCTTGTAAGTAAATCCATATACAGTGGGGCAAAAAAGTATTTAGTCAGCCACCAATTGTGCAGGTTCTCCCACTTAAAGATGAGAGAGGCCTGTAATGGTCACCATAGGTAACTTCAACTATGAGAGACAAAATGAGTGCGTGGAGTAAAAAACTCGGATTTGGCCGCCGATGCTTTGACCTTCCCCTGGGACATCTCACCCACCCTGACAAGTTGTTTTAAGCCAGATTCGGGCGCATTAAATGTGCTTTATGACGCGTAGTGTGAGGTCTGGGTGCGGAGCTCCTCAGTTAAGCCGCCATCTCGATCGGCGGTTAGCCACGCCCCCCACATAGTCTGATTTTT
Organism: Leptobrachium leishanense; assembly: GCA_009667805.1. Classification (NCBI taxonomy): domain Eukaryota; kingdom Metazoa; phylum Chordata; class Amphibia; order Anura; family Megophryidae; genus Leptobrachium; species Leptobrachium leishanense. The sequence goes on along the minus strand of RXON01003920.1, from coordinate 7,156 downwards.
AAAGAATTTATTTGCAAATTATGGTGGAAAATAAGTATTTTGTCAATATCAAAAGTCCATCTCGATACTTTGTTATATTTCCTTTGTTGGTGAAAAAACACTTATTAGGTGTTTGGCGCTGTGATTATTAGCATCCAATATGCAATATTAGGTGATTATTCCACAATCGTGCAGCTCACCACAAGGTGTGTCCCTCCAGGGCCGGTGCAAGCATTTTTGTCTACTCAGGCGAAGGTGCGCTTTGGTGCCCCCCCCTCCAATATCAGCATAGAGATGCATAATAATAGTCTCTATCAGGAGTATTTAGTGTCTTCTCACCGAAAGTAAAGGACGCTGAATGTTGCTCTTGCAAGGACAACCTCTAGCAGTGGTCTGAGTCACTGATTGATTGGCACTATGGCACAGGAGTGTCACCAAAACTATGCTGTGCCTGGTGGTGCCGCTTCTGTGCCACATTGCCAATACCCACAATATATTACCAGTGTCACAGCTTCCGTACCTTACCACTTGTTGTGGTGGGCCTGTGGCTGCCTTTCTCATTCGGGCCACTGACGTACAGTCCACTGTCCAGCAGGGTCCTCCTCAGGGTGTCAGTCTGTAGATACTGCTCCCACTGGAGACTATTCTATTTAACAGTGATATAGAAAGGGTAGTAGATACTTGGAATAAACTCCCTGTGGGAGCAGTAACAGTGATATAGAAAAGGTAGTAGATACATGGAATAGCCTCCCAGTGGGAGCAGTAACAGTGATATAGAAAGTAGGGATGCACCGATACCACTTTTTTAAGACCGAGTACGAGTACCGATACTTTTTAAAAGTACTCACCGATACCAAGTACCGATACTTTTATTTAATGTCATGTGACCGCTTTCCAATAAGAACAGACCATATAAAAATGCCCCCCGCTCACATGTATATCCCCCCGATATATATTCATACTGCCCCAGCTCATGGATTTGCCCCAGCACATGGATAATGCCCCAGCACACACATGGGTTATTATGCCCCCACAGCTCACACATGAGTATGCCCCCCCAGCTCATGGATATGCCCCCACATGGATATTGCCTCCAGCTCATGGATATGCCCCCACATGGATATGCCCCCACATGGATATGCCCCCTCATGGATATGCCCCCTCATGGATATTGCCTCCAGCTCATGGATATGCCCCATCATGGATATTGCCTCCAGGTCATGGATATGCCCCCTCATGGATATTGCCTCCAGCTCATGGATATGCCCCCTCGATATTGCCTCCAGGTCATGGATATGCCCCCTCATGGATATTGCCTCCAGCTCATGGATATGCCCCCTCATGGATATTGCCTCCAGGCTCATGGATATGCCCCCCAGCTCATGGATATGCCCCCCAGCTCATGGATATGCCCCCTCATGGATATGCCCCCTCATGGATATGCCCCCCAGCTCATGGATATGCCCCCTCATGGATATTGCCTCCAGCTCATGGATATGCCCCCAGCTCATGGATATGCCCCCCAGCTCATGGATATGCCCCCCAGCTCATGGATATGCCCCCTCATGGATATTGCCTCCAGCTCATGGATATGCCCCCCAGCTCATGGACCGCCCCCGACGATACTTACCTTCCTGGGCGCCGCCGGGGAATGTATCCGCGCGCGCGCTCGTTGGAAGGACCCCAGCCGCGACCACGTGATCCCAGGTGGGGGCCTTCCAACGAGCGCGCGCGGGGAAACTTTCCCGGCGGCGCCCAGAAAGGTAAGTATCGTCGTGGAGAGCAGCTGCAGGGCCTGTCTGAATGCTCTATCAGCATTCAGACAGGCCCTGCAGCTGCTCAGTGTGTTTAATACTTACCTTCCTGGGCGCCGCCGGGGAATGTCTCCGCGCGCGCGCTCGTTGGAAGGACCCCAGCCGGGATCACGTGGTCGCGACTGGGGTCCTTCCAACGAGCGCGCGCGTGGAGACATTCCCCGGCGGCGCCCAGGAAGGTAAGTATTGCGGAGAGTGCGGGGCCGGCTGTCCGAATGCCGATAGAGCATTCGGACAGCCGCCGCAGCCCCTCGGATGCCGGCAAGCCGGCTCAATGCCGGCTTCCGGTATCGGAAAAAATATCGGGGGTACTGCACGAGTACCAAGTACTCCTGCAGTACCCAGTATCGGCCCCGATACCGATACTAGTATCGGTATCGGTGCAACCCTAATAGAAAGGGTAGTAGATACATGGAATAGCCTCCCAGTGGGGGCAGTAACAGTGATATAGAAAGGGTAGTAGATACATGGAATAGCCTCCCAGTGGGGGCAGTATCTACTACCCATTCTATATCACTGTTACATGGATTAACCTCCCAGTGGGAGCAGTAACAGTGATATAGAAAAGGTAGTAGATACTGCCCCCACTGGGAGGTTATTCCATGTATCTACTACCCTTTCTATATCACTGTTACTGCTCCCACTGGGAGGCTATTCCATCTATATACTGCCCTTTCAATATCCCCGTTACATGGAATAGCCTCCCAGTGGGGGCAGTAACAGTGATATAGAATGGGTAGTAGATACATGGAATAGCCTCCCAGTGGGAGCAGTATCTACTACCCTTTCTATATCACTGTTACTGCCCCCACTGGGAGGCTATTCCATCTATATACTGCCCTTTCAATATCCCCGTTACATGGAATAGCCTCCCAGTGGGGGCAGTAACAGGGATATTGAAAGGGCAGTAATATAGATGGAATAGACTCCCAGTGGGGGCAGTAACAGTGATATAGAAAGGGTAGTCAATACATGGAATAGCCTCCCATTGGGGGCAGTAACAGTGATATAGAAAGGGTAGTCAATACATGGAATAGCCTCCCATTGGGGGCAGTAACAGTGATATAGAAAGGGTAGTAGATACATGGAATATCCTCCCAGTGGGGGCAGTAACAGTGATATAGAAAGGGTAGTAAATACATGGAATGTCCTCCCATTGGGGGCAGTAACAGTGATATAGAAAGGGTAGTAGATACATGGAATATCCTCCCAGTGGGGGCAGTAACAATGATATAAGAGAGATCTCCCCTGCTGTGAAGGAGAAGTTGTGTTTTTAACTCCTGCTGGTCCAGGTATTTGAGCTCCACATTAAAAAGCACAGCTGAAGCACATTGCAGTGTGGTGCTCAGATAACTGGTCCAACATGAATTAAAAACACAAGCTTCTCCTTCACAACAGGGGAAATTGTGTGTGTCTATAGAGGAGGGGGGAGTGCCACAAACACGGGGCAGAGGGAGAGCAGGAAGTGGGATCACTCGCCTCCTGCCCTGGGGGGATCTCTGCTGCAGACTAGAGCAGGGCTGGTCACACCTCCTCACTTGTCAGCTGGAAGAGGAGCACCACGAGGCAGCACTTGTCCCACAGCTCTGCTGCATCTCGGGAGCGCCCTCCCCCTCATCAGCCCGGAAGTGAAGGAGCTGCTCTAGTCACAGGAAGGAGGAGGATACTTTTCCTAATGGGCGGCAATAGAAATCCCTGGCCAGCAGTGGACAGGGAACTAGATTGTGGCGCCCCTTAGTTTGGCATCAAGCCAGGACAGTAAGGCAGCCGCCTGAGCTGCCTTACATTAGCGCCGGCCCTGTCCCTCACCCATATCAAATATAAAAAATACAAACGAATTTGTTGGGAGCGCAAGAAGTAACTTCCAGAAATTCATCTAGTGGTCGGCTGTATCCAGCAATATGTACTAAAATATAAAAGATATCGATAATTGCACAGTATAGTTACATACAATAGATCAAATTACTCCAGATGTATATATAGAACCACTCACAAAGATAGAGCCTGCTGGCTCGTATTGTTAGGCAGATGAGCCTCTATGGGGGGCTCCTCCCATCAAGCGATTCTCTGGGTTTGAGAGTTGTGTTGCAGCGGTCTATTTTTGGGATGTGGTTATCTCAGACACAGAAAGAGATATACATAGCACAATACCAGTGATATACTCGATTATATATAGGTTGATATCTAAGTACTCACATATTCCTGAGCCTCCTTTCCAAGTGGCTCAGTAAGTAGGCTTGGGACCAATTAATCTCCACGGGAGGTCCTACCCCTAATCGATACTTTATGTTCGTAGGCGAAGTCGGAAAAATATCTTGCAGAGAGGTATATGTAAAAATTCTTTAATAATAAAAATGAAATAAGATAACTTACATAAAATATATGGGCTGAACCGAGACGCGTTTCACCCGCTTTCCTGCGAGTTTCATCAGTCGGTGTGCCGGTGAATACAAGTGTCTATTTAACATGTCCATGGTCCAATCAAGTGGTCGTATCCTATTGGCGTGCGTGCCAAATCCCCGTATGCGTTCCATTCAGTCTTTGGATGCTTCCTGATGGCGTATTTCCCCTTCCGGTCTACGCTTTCAGTTAATGAATTGCATGCGTTCCTTCTTCTTGCACATGCGCAGGTTAATACAGACCGACGGCAAATCTTGAATTCCCTACCTCGTGTCTCTTCATTCCACTGATAAAGAAATAGCCATATGAATAACCATATATTAGCGGTTTATCAAACAAATGTGTCCTTATATATACCAATTGGCTGGAATTTCGTGTAAATAAAATATATACACAAATAGCAGAATGACAATCTGAATTTTACACACGTCTCTTCATCCTATTAATGACATAAATCCTCCTGTCACATGTATGCTCAAAAAGATATACACAGATAACCTCACATTAGTGATAAATCGGATAGATTCCAAAGCGTCCTATATACAATATATTGTACTAAGGTATATAGTATCACGAAAAAATAGACAATATTGACTAATCTTATAAAAATGAATAGAAGTATAAAAAATTGTAAATAAGAAACTAATTGTATAAAAAACTAATTCTATAAAAAATGACAGACTTCAAAGTCTACATTCAACCCATTAGGGGCTAAGGTATCAAGATGGTATATCCACTTCATCTCGGTTTTAATAAGTTTTTCATTCATATTCACCCCTCTCCAATCTCGTTTAATTTTTTCTATGCCCATAAATGTTAATCCTTTTGGGTTACACTCATGTACATCTTTAAAATGGGAAGAAACACTATGTTTACTGTATCCTCTAGTTATATTGCAGAGATGCTGATTAATTCTAATGAACAGTGGCCGTGAAGTTTGTCCTACGTACTGTTTCCCACATGTACACTTTAACAAATATACTACATTCTTAGTGTGGCAGGTAATCAAATCTTTAATTTTATAGTTAGAGCCTCTCATTCCTGCATCACATTTCTTTATTATCCTTTTTTTACTCCTAGTTTTCCGGCATGATATACACTGCCCACAACCATAATATCCAGGAGTTAGACCAAAATATTGTTCTGGTCCCCCTGTACGTCGTTGTTCTTAATGTGGTTACGGACTAAATTCCTGGTTAGATTTTTTCCTCCTCTAAAAATAATTTTAGGTTTTTCTGGTAGTATATCATTCAGAATCGGATAATTTTTTAGAACTGACCAATATTTCTCTACAGATTTCTTAATTATTTTATTATCCAAATTGTAATCCATAATAAAAGGGACATTTTCATGTTTCTCTTCTCATTGTGGTTTATTTTGCAAAAGTGAATCCCTACTAAGTATAAGAACCTCTCTTTTCATTTCATCCAAAAATGTTTCATCATAGCCTTTCACTCTAAATTGATTTATTAATCTCAGCTTGATGTAAATATTGTTCCACATCCGTGCAATTTCTGTGGATACGTAAAAGTTGTCCTTTTGGGACTGCTTTAAGCCATAGTGGATGGTGACCACTGCTGGTAGGGTTGTAACTATTGACCTGTACAGGTTTAAAGAAGGTTTGAGTCTTCAATTCATTATTCTCTATATATAGAGTTAAATCAAGGAAATTAACTTGAGTCGGACTACTAACTCTCTTGGCTACAAACTCTATCGCAAGGAAACGGATAGAAATACACTATTGCAAGCAGATAGCCATCATCCGTTTCACTTGAAAAACTCTTTGCCAATTTCCGCGAGTACTTCGTTACAACAGCAATAGCACTTTTCGTTCAGAGCAGATCCAGGAGATGTATAATAGATTCATTGAAAGGGGATATACTCGAACTCCGTTAGAGCATTTATTAAAGCTCAGGATCTGTTAGGACCCGGAGGCTGGCACGGCTTGCGCTCCCGAGGGCTGCATCTCCCTCGCAGCCCTTCCTGGCGTCCTAAGCGCGTGTGCCGTCGTCTCTTCCGGGTTTGAAGCCTCCCAGCGGCATGACGTCATCATGCCTCCACCGCGGACCTTTCTGCATCATGTGATCGTGTTGGCAAATCGGGAGGCAGGGCGCGAGATTTAAACCTGCTTTTTGCTTTTTTCTTTGCCATTTCGTGGTTTTAGCTTGCTAGACCCTTGGTGCTGTATTCTGATATTCCTGATTGATTTATTAGTGCATGACCTGGCTTTTGGCAACTGACTCTGAGTACCTCTATAACCCTCTGACCCGGCTTTTGTATTTGACTTTGGATTTGGTTTTTCCCTACATACTGGACTTGTTTCCCTCTCGCTATCACGTAACCCAGCCACCTCAAGGACTGGTATCGTTTTTAGGTTTTCTATTGTTACCTATTGTACTGACCTGAGCATATCGTTGGACCTACGTGTGCTAGCCTGACATACACCCTCTGGTGCTCCATACTTTCCTATCTCCATACTAGCCACCCTAAGGACTGGTTTCTGTCCTCCTTGCCTACATCCCTGCCTTATAGGTTCACCTTTCGCTACTGCGTAACCCAGCCAACTCAAGGACTGGTATCGCACTTAGTTTTGAGTCTCCTGTTTCGTCGTAGGGCTGACCGTAGCTACCCACGGGTACGTGCGTCCGATGACATCATGAAAGGGCCATGGACCTAGCAGGGACCGCTCAGCAACTGTCTGGCTTAGAAAGTCGTTTGGAGGATCCGGATCATCGTCTTGATCAATTCGCCCAAGCCCTCCAAACTCTGCTTAATCGTACTGCTCCTACCCAGGTAGAGGTTTCTCCTCCAGTTAATCCGCCCCCTTCTGAACCTTTTTCTGTACCTACTCCGTGTCCTAACTTGCTACCTCCGGTACGTTATGGAGGTGATCCTATCGCCTATAGAGGTTTCTTAAACCAGATCTCTATCCACTTTGAATTAACCCCGTGGTCTTACCCTAC
>RXON01003919.1:0-22323 GCA_009667805.1 Leptobrachium leishanense | reverse complement strand
TGTAGAAAAATATTGAAACTCCAACTGCTTAAAGAAGATGAAACTTTATTAACTTTATTAATAGGCATATTTTATTATAAAATACAAATTGTAAGTCAGGATTAAAGGCCAGTTAAAAACCTAATTTTCCTTAAAGAAGTGCAATTTTTTTAAAAAAATGTGTAAGTTCTGGCACCTAAAGGGTTAATAAGGACTACAGCACTTGCTATTCCCAGTCAGTCACCCACACTGGTACTGAACAAGCCCAACCCTTGATTGCATTTGAGATCTGACGAGATTATGCGCTTTCAGGATGGTATGGCCGTAGACGAGCACTCCTTTTAACGTAGGTGTAGATAAACATTGAAACTCCAACTTCTTAAAGAAGATGAAACTTTATTAACTTTATTAATAGGCATATTTTATTATAAAATACAAATTGTAAGTCAGGATTAAAGGCCAGTTAAAAACCCATAATTTTCCTTAAAGAAGTGCAATTTATTTAAAAAAAACTTGTAAGTTCTGGCACCTAAAGGGTTAATAAGGACTACAGCACTTGCTATTCCCAGTCAGTCACCCACACTGGTACTGAACAAGCCCAACCCTTGATTGCATTTGAGATCTGACGGGATCATGCGCTTTCAGGATGGTATGGCCGTAGACGAGCACCTCTTTTAACGTAGGTGTAGAAAAACATTGAAACTCCAACTTCTTAAAGAAGATGAAACTTTATTAACTTTATTAATAGGCATATTTTATTATAAAATACAAATTGTAAGTCAGGATTAAAGGCCAGTTAAAAACCCCTAATTTTCCTTAAAGAAGTGCAATTTATTTAAAAAAAACGTGTAAGTTCTGGCAGCTAAAGGGTTAATAAGGACTACAGCACTTGCTATTCCCAGTCAGTCACTTACACTGGTACTGAACAAGCCCTACCCTTGATTGCATTTGAGATCTGACGGGATCATGCGTTTTCAGGATGGTATCGCCGTAGACAAGCACTCCTTTTAACGTAGGTGTAGAAAAACATTGAAACTCCAACTTCTTAAAGAAGATGAAACTTTATTAACTTTATTAATAGGCATATTTTATTATAAAATACAAATTGTAAGTCAGGATTAAAGGCCAGTTAAAAACTCCTAATTTTCCTTAGAGAAGTGCAATTCATTTAAAAAAAAACTTGTAAGTTCTGGCAGCTAAAGGGTTAATAAGGACTACAGCACTTGCTATTCCCAGTCAGTCACCCACACTGGTACTGAACAAGCCCTACCCTTGATTGCATTTGAGATCTGACGGGATCATGCGCTTTCAGGATGGTATGGCCGTAGACGAGCAGTCCTTTTAACGTAGGTGTAGAAAAATATTGAAACTCCAACTTCTTAAAGAAGATGAAACTTTATTAACTTTATTAATAGGCATATTTTATTATAAAATACAAATTGTAAGTCAGGATTAAAGGCCAGTTAAAAACCCCTAATTTTCCTTAAAGAAGTGCAATTTATTTAAAAAAACGTGTAAGTTCTGGCAGCTAAAGGGTTAATAAGGACTACAGCACTTGCTATTCCCAGTCAGTCACTTACACTGGTACTGAACAAGCCCTACCCTTGATTGCATTTGAGATCTGACGGGATCATGCGTTTTCAGGATGGTATCGCCGTAGACAAGCACTCCTTTTAACGTAGGTGTAGAAAAACATTGAAACTCCAACTTCTTAAAGAAGATGAAACTTTATTAACTTTATTAATAGGCATATTTTATTATAAAATACAAATTGTAAGTCAGGATTAAAGGCCAGTTAAAAACTCCTAAATTTCCTTAGAGAAGTGCAATTCATTTAAAAAAAACTTGTAAGTTCTGGCAGCTAAAGGGTTAATAAGGACTACAGCACTTGCTATTCCCAGTCAGTCACCCACACTGGTACTGAACAAGCCCTACCCTTGATTGCATTTGAGATCTGACGGGATCATGCGCTTTCAGGATGGTATGGCCGTAGACGAGCAGTCCTTTTAACGTAGGTGTAGAAAAACATTGAAACTCCAACTTCTTAAAGAAGATGAAACTTTATTAACTTTATTAATAGGCATATTTTATTATAAAATACAAATTGTAAGTCAGGATTAAAGGCCAGTTAAAAACCCCTAATTTTCCTTAAAGAAGTGCAATTTATTTTAAAAAAACTTGTAAGTTCTGGCACCTAAAGGGTTAATAAGGACTACAGCACCTGCTATTCCCAGTCAGTCACCCACACTGGTACTGAACAAGCCCAACCCTTGATTGCATTTGAGATCTGACGGGATCATGCGCTTTCAGGATGGTATGGCCGTAAACGAGCACTCCTTTTAACGTAGGTGTAGAAAAACATTGAAACTCCAACTTCTTAAAGAAGATGAAACTTTATTAACTTTATTAATAGGCATATTTTATTATAAAATACAAATTGTAAGTCAGGATTAACCCCTTAAGGACGGGAGTAATTTTACAAGTTTGGAACACTTTTGAACACTTCTAAAAGTAGAATTTCAGCTATTCGCTGTTCAACCATAATTTACCTCTTACATATTAAGTGTACCCACCCTTATTATATATCATTTTGTTCAGGAGAAATAGGGCTTTCATCTTCCATCAAAGATTTATATATAAAATATATTATAGTATGAAAAAAAACCTAAAAACTATGAGAAAAGGAAATTTTGCAATTTTCAAAGTTCTCCATTGTATTTTTTAGTGTGAATGACATTGTACGCTTAGCATTAAATGAAATAAAATACATATATTCTGGTCGGCAAGGTCTTACGAGTTAAACGGTACCCCCCATGTAGAGGTTTTAGGAGGTTTTGGAAAGTTACAGGGTCAAATATAGAGTTTGCCCATTTCACGTTTTACAACTTGAAATTTGCCAGATGGTTTCCTGGCCCTATGTTGACTTTGAGAGGTTATGGCAGCCCAGGTATGAAAAGTACCCCAACATGTCATACCATTTTGAAAAGTAGACAACCAGGCTATTCCAAATGGTGTACGTTTTGTTTTTTATAGTAGTCTCTTAGTCGCAAACTTGGTCTTCATGTTTGTGTTTTGCATTTTTCACACAAAAACTTTTTTTTTTTACCGATGATATCATGCTCCCTCGACATTTTACTGGCCTAAAAAACTCATATTTCTGGTCGGCAAGGTCTTACGAGTTAAACGGTCCCCCATGTAGGTTTTTAGGAGGTTTTGGAAAGTTACAGGGTCAAATATAGAGTTTGCCCATTTCACGTTTTACAACTTGAAATTTGCCAGATTGGTTTCCTGGCCTATGTTGACTTTGAGAGGTTATGGCAGCCCAGGTATGAAAAGTACCCCAACATGTCATACCATTTTGAAAAGTAGACAACCCAGGCTATTCCAAATGGTGTACGTTTTGTTTTTTTATAGTAGTCTCTTAGTCGCAAACTTGGTCTTCATGTTTGTGTTTTGCATTTTTCACACAAAAACTGTTCTCTTTACCGATGATATCATGCTCCCTCGACATTTTACTGGCCTAAAAAACTCATATTTCTGGTCGGCAAGGTCTTACGAGTTAAACGGTACCCCCCATGTAGAGGTTTTAGGAGGTTTTGGAAAGTTACAGGGTCAAATATAGAGTTTGCCCATTTCACGTTTTACAACTTGAAATTTGCCAGATTGGTTTCCTGGCCCTATGTTGACTTTGAGAGGTTATGGCAGCCCAGGTATGAAAAGTACCCCAACATGTCATACCATTTTGAAAAGTAGACAACCCAGGCTATTCCAAATGGTGTACGTTTTGTTTTTTTATAGTAGTCTCTTAGTCGCAAACTTGGTCTTCATGTTTGTGTTTTGCATTTTTCACACAAAACTGTTCTTTTACCGATGATATCATGCTCCCTCGACATTTTACTGGCCTAAAAAACTCATATTTCTGGTCGGCAAGGTCTTACGAGTTCAACGGTACCCCCATGTAGAGGTTTTAGGAGGTTTTGGAAAGTTACAGGGTCAAATATAGAGTTTGCCCATTTCACGTTTTACAACTTGAAATTTGCCAGATTGGTTTCCTGGCCCTATGTTGACTTTGAGAGGTTATGGCAGCCCAGGTATGAAAAGTACCCCACATGTCATACCATTTTGAAAAGTAGACAACCCAGGCTATTCCAAATGGTGTACGTTTTGTTTTTTTATAGTAGTCTCTTAGTCGCAAACTTGGTCTTCATGTTTGTGTTTTGCATTTTTCACACAAAAACTGTTCTTTTACCGATGATATCATGCTCCCTCGACATTTTACTGGCCTAAAAAACTCATATTTCTGGTCGGCAAGGTCTTACGAGTTCAACGGTACCCCCCATGTAGAGGTTTTAGGAGGTTTTGGAAAGTTACAGGGTCAAATATAGAGTTTGCCCATTTCACGTTTTACAACTTGAAATTTGCCAGATTGGTTTCCTGGCCCTATGTTGACTTTGAGAGGTTATGGCAGCCCAGGTATGAAAAGTACCCCAACATGTCATACCATTTTGAAAAGTAGACAACCCAGGCTATTCCAAATGGTGTACGTTTTGTTTTTTTATAGTAGTCTCTTAGTCGCAAACTTGGTCTTCATGTTTGTGTTTTGCATTTTTCACACAAAAACTGTTCTTTTACCGATGATATCATGCTCCCTCGACATTTTACTGGCCTAAAAAACTCATATTTCTGGTCGGCAAGGTCTTACGAGTTCAACGGTACCCCCCATGTAGAGGTTTTAGGAGGTTTTGGAAAGTTACAGGGTCAAATATAGAGTTTGCCCATTTCACGTTTTACAACTTGAAATTTGCCAGATTGGTTTCCTGGCCCTATGTTGACTTTGAGAGGTTATGGCAGCCCAGGTATGAAAAGTACCCCAACATGTCATACCATTTTGAAAAGTAGACAACCCAGGCTATTCCAAATGGTGTACGTTTTGTTTTTTTATAGTAGTCTCTTAGTCGCAAACTTGGTCTTCATGTTTGTGTTTTGCATTTTTCACACAAAAACTGTTCTTTTACCGATGATATCATGCTCCCTCGACATTTTACTGGCCTAAAAAACTCATATTTCTGGTCGGCAAGGTCTTACGAGTTCAACGGTACCCCCCATGTAGAGGTTTTAGGAGGTTTTGGAAAGTTACAGGGTCAAATATAGAGTTTGCCCATTTCACGTTTTACAACTTGAAATTTGCCAGATTGGTTTCCTGGCCCTATGTTGACTTTGAGAGGTTATGGCAGCCCAGGTATGAAAAGTACCCCAACATGTCATACCATTTTGAAAAGTAGACAACCCAGGCTATTCCAAATGGTGTACGTTTTGTTTTTTTATAGTAGTCTCTTAGTCGCAAACTTGGTCTTCATGTTTGTGTTTTGCATTTTTCACACAAAAACTGTTCTTTTACCGATGATATCATGCTCCCTCGACATTTTACTGGCCTAAAAAACTCATATTTCTGGTCGGCAAGGTCTTACGAGTTCAACGGTACCCCCCATGTAGAGGTTTTAGGAGGTTTTGGAAAGTTACAGGGTCAAATATAGAGTTTGCCCATTTCACGTTTTACAACTTGAAATTTGCCAGATTGGTTTCCTGGCCCTATGTTGACTTTGAGAGGTTATGGCAGCCCAGGTATGAAAAGTACCCCAACATGTCATACCATTTTGAAAAGTAGACAACCCAGGCTATTCCAAATGGTGTACGTTTTGTTTTTTATAGTAGTCTCTTAGTCGCAAACTTGGTCTTCATGTTTGTGTTTTGCATTTTTCACACAAAACTGTTCTTTTACCGATGATATCATGCTCCCTCGACATTTTACTGGCCTAAAAAACTCATATTTCTGGTCGGCAAGGTCTTACGAGTTCAACGGTACCCCCCATGTAGAGGTTTTAGGAGGTTTTGGAAAGTTACAGGGTCAAATATAGAGTTTGCCCATTTCACGTTTTACAACTTGAAATTTGCCAGATTGGTTTCCTGGCCCTATGTTGACTTTGAGAGGTTATGGCAGCCCAGGTATGAAAAGTACCCCAACATGTCATACCATTTTGAAAAGTAGACAACCCAGGCTATTCCAAATGGTGTACGTTTAGTTTTTTTATAGTAGTCTCTTAGTCGCAAACTTGGTCTTCATGTTTGTGTTTTGCATTTTTCACACAAAAACTGTTCTTTTACCGATGATATCATGCTCCCTCGACATTTTACTGGCCTAAAAAACTCATATTTCTGGTCGGCAAGGTCTTACGAGTTCAACGGTACCCCCCATGTAGAGGTTTTAGGAGGTTTTGGAAAGTTACAGGGTCAAATATAGAGTTTGCCCATTTCACGTTTTACAACTTGAAATTTGCCAGATTGGTTTCCTGGCCCTATGTTGACTTTGAGAGGTTATGGCAGCCCAGGTATGAAAAGTACCCCAACATGTCATACCATTTTGAAAAGTAGACAACCCAGGCTATTCCAAATGGTGTACGTTTTGTTTTTTTATAGTAGTCTCTTAGTCGCAAACTTGGTCTTCATGTTTGTGTTTTGCATTTTTCACACAAAAACTGTTCTTTTACCGATGATATCATGCTCCCTCGACATTTTACTGGCCTAAAAAACTCATATTTCTGGTCGGCAAGGTCTTACGAGTTCAACGGTACCCCCCATGTAGAGGTTTTAGGAGGTTTTGGAAAGTTACAGGGTCAAATATAGAGTTTGCCCATTTCACGTTTTACAACTTGAAATTTGCCAGATTGGTTTCCTGGCCCTATGTTGACTTTGAGAGGTTATGGCAGCCCAGGTATGAAAAGTACCCCAACATGTCATACCATTTTGAAAAGTAGACAACCCAGGCTATTCCAAATGGTGTACGTTTTGTTTTTTTATAGTAGTCTCTTAGTCGCAAACTTGGTCTTCATGTTTGTGTTTTGCATTTTTCACACAAAAACTGTTCTTTTACCGATGATATCATGCTCCCTCGACATTTTACTGGCCTAAAAAACTCATATTTCTGGTCGGCAAGGTCTTACGAGTTCAACGGTACCCCCCATGTAGAGGTTTTAGGAGGTTTTGGAAAGTTACAGGGTCAAATATAGAGTTTGCCCATTTCACGTTTTACAACTTGAAATTTGCCAGATTGGTTTCCTGGCCCTATGTTGACTTTGAGAGGTTATGGCAGCCCAGGTATGAAAAGTACCCCAACATGTCATACCATTTTGAAAAGTAGACACCCAGGCTATTCCAAATGGTGTACGTTTTGTTTTTTTATAGTAGTCTCTTAGTCGCAAACTTGGTCTTCATGTTTGTGTTTTGCATTTTTCACACAAAAACTGTTCTTTTACCGATGATATCATGCTCCCTCGACATTTTACTGGCCTAAAAAACTCATATTTCTGGTCGGCAAGGTCTTACGAGTTCAACGGTACCCCCATGTAGAGGTTTTAGGAGGTTTTGGAAAGTTACAGGGTCAAATATAGAGTTTGCCCATTTCACGTTTTACAACTTGAAATTTGCCAGATTGGTTTCCTGGCCCTATGTTGACTTTGAGAGGTTATGGCAGCCCAGGTATGAAAAGTACCCCAACATGTCATACCATTTTGAAAAGTAGACAACCCAGGCTATTCCAAATGGTGTACGTTTTGTTTTTTTATAGTAGTCTCTTAGTCGCAAACTTGGTCTTCATGTTTGTGTTTTGCATTTTTCACACAAAAACTGTTCTTTTACCGATGATATCATGCTCCCTCGACATTTTACTGGCCTAAAAAACTCATATTTCTGGTCGGCAAGGTCTTACGAGTTCAACGGTACCCCCCATGTAGAGGTTTTAGGAGGTTTTGGAAAGTTACAGGGTCAAATATAGAGTTTGCCCATTTCACGTTTTACAACTTGAAATTTGCCAGATTGGTTTCCTGGCCCTATGTTGACTTTGAGAGGTTATGGCAGCCCAGGTATGAAAAGTACCCCAACATGTCATACCATTTTGAAAAGTAGACAACCCAGGCTATTCCAAATGGTGTACGTTTTGTTTTTTTATAGTAGTCTCTTAGTCGCAAACTTGGTCTTCATGTTTGTGTTTTGCATTTTTCACACAAAAACTGTTCTTTTACCGATGATATCATGCTCCCTCGACATTTTACTGGCCTAAAAAACTCATATTTCTGGTCGGCAAGGTCTTACGAGTTCAACGGTACCCCCCATGTAGAGGTTTTAGGAGGTTTTGGAAAGTTACAGGGTCAAATATAGAGTTTGCCCATTTCACGTTTTACAACTTGAAATTTGCCAGATTGGTTTCCTGGCCCTATGTTGACTTTGAGAGGTTATGGCAGCCCAGGTATGAAAAGTACCCCAACATGTCATACCATTTTGAAAAGTAGACAACCCAGGCTATTCCAAATGGTGTACGTTTTGTTTTTTTATAGTAGTCTCTTAGTCGCAAACTTGGTCTTCATGTTTGTGTTTTGCATTTTTCACACAAAAACTGTTCTTTTACCGATGATATCATGCTCCCTCGACATTTTACTGGCCTAAAAAACTCATATTTCTGGTCGGCAAGGTCTTACGAGTTCAACGGTACCCCCCATGTAGAGGTTTTAGGAGGTTTTGGAAAGTTACAGGGTCAAATATAGAGTTTGCCCATTTCACGTTTTACAACTTGAAATTTGCCAGATTGGTTTCCTGGCCCTATGTTGACTTTGAGAGGTTATGGCAGCCCAGGTATGAAAAGTACCCCAACATGTCATACCATTTTGAAAAGTAGACAACCCAGGCTATTCCAAATGGTGTACGTTTTGTTTTTTTATAGTAGTCTCTTAGTCGCAAACTTGGTCTTCATGTTTGTGTTTTGCATTTTTCACACAAAAACTGTTCTTTTACCGATGATATCATGCTCCCTCGACATTTTACTGGCCTAAAAAACTCATATTTCTGGTCGGCAAGGTCTTACGAGTTCAACGGTACCCCCCATGTAGAGGTTTTAGGAGGTTTTGGAAAGTTACAGGGTCAAATATAGAGTTTGCCCATTTCACGTTTTACAACTTGAAATTTGCCAGATTGGTTTCCTGGCCCTATGTTGACTTTGAGAGGTTATGGCAGCCCAGGTATGAAAAGTACCCCAACATGTCATACCATTTTGAAAAGTAGACAACCCAGGCTATTCCAAATGGTGTACGTTTTGTTTTTTTATAGTAGTCTCTTAGTCGCAAACTTGGTCTTCATGTTTGTGTTTTGCATTTTTCACACAAAAACTGTTCTTTTACCGATGATATCATGCTCCCTCGACATTTTACTGGCCTAAAAAACTCATATTTCTGGTCGGCAAGGTCTTACGAGTTCAACGGTACCCCCCATGTAGAGGTTTTAGGAGGTTTTGGAAAGTTACAGGGTCAAATATAGAGTTTGCCCATTTCACGTTTTACAACTTGAAATTTGCCAGATTGGTTTCCTGGCCCTATGTTGACTTTGAGAGGTTATGGCAGCCCAGGTATGAAAAGTACCCCAACATGTCATACCATTTTGAAAAGTAGACAACCCAGGCTATTCCAAATGGTGTACGTTTTGTTTTTTTATAGTAGTCTCTTAGTCGCAAACTTGGTCTTCATTTGTGTTTTGCATTTTTCACACAAAAACTGTTATTTTTGCTGCTAATATCATGCTCAGTCAACCTTTTACTGGCCTAAACATTGATATTTGTGGTCGGCAATGTGTTACGAGTTCAACGGTACCCTCCATTTAGCATTTTTAATTTGCTTTTTGGAAAGTTACACGATCAAATGTAGAGTTTGCCAGATTGGTTTGCTGGGCCTAGGTTGAATTTGAGAGGGTATGGCAGCCCAGGTATGAAAAGTACCCCAACATGGCATATCATTTTGAGAAGTAGACAACCCAGAGTGTTGAAAATGGGGTATGTCCAGTTTTGTATAGTAGACACTTGGTCACAACCCTGGCCACACTTAGTTTTCAAGATTGTGTTTTGCATTTGTTTTACACGAAAACTGTAATTTTGCTGCTAATATCCTGCTCTCAACCTTTTACTGGCCTTAACATG
The DNA here is from genome assembly GCA_009667805.1 of Leptobrachium leishanense. Lineage (NCBI taxonomy): Eukaryota > Metazoa > Chordata > Amphibia > Anura > Megophryidae > Leptobrachium > Leptobrachium leishanense. The sequence continues at coordinate 12,332 of RXON01003919.1, read as the reverse complement.
ATATTTTTGGTGTTATTGATGTTGATGTCGGCATGTGTTCGAGTTCAACAGTACCCCATGTTGCATTTTTATTTACTTTGGAAAGTTACACGATCAAGTGTAGAGTTTGCCAGATTGGTTTTCTGGGCCTAGGTTGAATTTGAGAGGGTATGGAGGCAGCCAGGTTTGAGAAGTACCCCATCATGTCATATCATTGAAGTAGACAACCCAGAGTGTTGAAAATGGGGTATGTCCAGTTTTGTATAGTAGCCACTTGGTCACAAACCCTGGCCACACTTAGTTTTCAAGATTGTGTTTTGCATTTGTTTTACACGAAAACTGTCATTTTGCTGCTAATATCCTGCTCGGTCAACCTTTTACTGGCCTATAACATTGATATTTGTGTTCGGCAATGTGTTACGAGTTCAACAGTACCCCCATGTTGCATTTTTATTTACTTTTTGGAAAGTTACACGATCAAGTGTAGAGTTTGCCAGATTGGTTTTCTGGGCCTAGGTTGAATTTGAGAGGGTATGGCAGCCCAGGTTGAGAAGTACCCCATCATGGCATATCATTTTGAGAAGTAGACAACCCAGAGTGTTGAAAATGGGGTATGTCCAGTTTTGTATAGTAGCCACTTGGTCACAAACCCTGGCCACACTTAGTTTTCAAGATTGTGTTTTGCATTTGTTTTACACGAAAACTGTCATTTTGCTGCTAATATCCTGCTCGGTCAACCTTTTACTGGCCTATAACATTGATATTTGTGTTCGGCAATGTGTTACGAATTCAACGGTACCCCCATGTAGCATTTTTATTTACTTTTTGGAAAGTTACACGGTCAAATGTAGAGTTTGCCCATTTCAGGTTTTACAACTTGAAATTTGCCAGATTGGTTGCTGGGTCTAGGTTGAATTTGAGAGGGTATGGCAGCCCAGGTATAAAAAGTACCCCAACATGGCATATCATTTTGAGAAGTAGACAACCCAGAGTGTTGAAAATGGGGTATGTCCAGTTTTTTTGTATAGTAGACACTTGGTCACAAACCCTGGCCACACTTAGTTTTCAAGATTGTGTTTTGCATTTGTTTTACACGAAAACTGTCATTTTGCTGCTAATATCCTGCTCGGTCAACCTTTTACTGGCCTATAACATTGATATTGTTTCGGCAATGTGTTACGAGTTCAACAGTACCCCCATGTTGCATTTTTATTTACTTTTTGGAAAGTTACACGATCAAGTGTAGAGTTTGCCAGATTGGTTTTCTGGGCCTAGGTTGAATTTGAGAGGGTATGGCAGCCCAGGTTTGAGAAGTACCCCATCATGGCATATCATTTTGAGAAGTAGACAACCCAGAGTGTTGAAAATGGGGTATGTCCAGTTTTGTATAGTAGCCACTTGGTCACAAACCCTGGCCACACTTAGTTTTCAAGATTGTTTTTGCATTTGTTTTACACGAAAACTGTCATTTTGCTGCTAATATCCTGCTCGGTCAACCTTTTACTGGCCTATAACATTGATATTTGTGTTCGGCAATGTGTTACGAATTCAACGGTACCCCATATGTAGCATTTTTATTTACTTTTTGGAAAGTTACACGGTCAAATGTAGAGTTTGCCCATTTCAGTTTTACAACTTGAAATTTCCCAGATTGGTTTGCTGGGTCTAGGTTGAATTTGAGAGGGTATGGCAGCCCAGGTATAAAAAGTACCCCAACATGGCATATCATTTTGAGAAGTAGACAACCCAGAGTGTTGAAAATGGGGTATGTCCAGTTTTGTATAGTAGCCACTTGGTCACAAACCCTGGCCACACTTAGTTTTCAAGATTGTGTTTTGCATTTGTTTTACACGAAAACTGTCATTTTGCTGCTAATATCCTGCTCGGTCAACCTTTTACTGGCCTATAACATTGATATTTGTTTCGGCAATGTGTTACGAGTTCAACAGTACCCCCATGTTGCATTTTTATTTACTTTTTGGAAAGTTACACGATCAAGTGTAGAGTTTGCCAGATTGGTTTTCTGGGCCTAGGTTGAATTTGAGAGGGTATGGCAGCCCAGGTTTGAGAAGTACCCCATCATGGCATATCATTTTGAGAAGTAGACAACCCAGAGTGTTGAAAATGGGGTATGTCCAGTTTTGTATAGTAGCCACTTGGTCACAAACCCTGGCCACACTTAGTTTTCAAGATTGTGTTTTGCATTTGTTTTACACGAAAACTGTCATTTTGCTGCTAATATCCTGCTCGGTCAACCTTTTACTGGCCTATAACATTGATATTTGTGTTCGGCAATGTGTTACGAATTCAACGGTACCCCATATGTTGCATTTTTATTTACTTTTTGGAAAGTTACACGGTCAAGTGTAGAGTTTGCCAGATTGGTTTTCTGGGCCTAGGTTGAATTTGAGAGGGTATGGCAGCCCAGGTTTGAGAAGTACCCCATCATGGCATATCATTTTGAGAAGTAGACAACCCAGAGTGTTGAAAATGGGGTATGTCCAGTTTTGTATAGTAGCCACTTGGTCACAAACCCTGGCCACACTTAGTTTTCAAGATTGTGTTTTGCATTTGTTTTACACGAAAACTGTCATTTTGCTGCTAATATCCTGCTCGGTCAACCTTTTACTGGCCTATAACATTGATATTTGTGTTCGGCAATGTGTTACGAATTCAACGGTACCCCATATGTAGCATTTTTATTTACTTTTTGGAAAGTTACACGGTCAAGTGTAGAGTTTGCCAGATTGGTTTTCTGGGCCTAGGTTGAATTTGAGAGGGTATGGCAGCCCAGGTTTGAGAAGTACCCCATCATGGCATATCATTTTGAGAAGTAGACAACCCAGAGTGTTGAAAATGGGGTATGTCCAGTTTTGTATAGTAGCCACTTGGTCACAAACCCTGGCCACACTTAGTTTTCAAGATTGTGTTTTGCATTTGTTTTACACGAAAACTGTCATTTTGCTGCTAATATCCTGCTCGGTCAACCTTTTACTGGCCTATAACATTGATATTTGTGTTCGGCAATGTGTTACGAATTCAACGGTACCCCATATGTAGCATTTTTATTTACTTTTTGGAAAGTTACACGGTCAAATGTAGAGTTTGCCCATTTCAGGTTTTACAACTTGAAATTTGCCAGATTGGTTTGCTGGGTCTAGGTTGAATTTGAGAGGGTATGGCAGCCCAGGTATAAAAAGTACCCCAACATGGCATATCATTTTGAGAAGTAGACAACCCAGAGTGTTGAAAATGGGGTATGTCCAGTTTTGTATAGTAGACACTTGGTCACAACCCTGGCCACACTTAGTTTTCAAGATTGTGTTTTGCATTTGTTTTACACGAAAACTGTCATTTTGCTGCTAATATCCTGCTCGGTCAACCTTTTACTGGCCTATAACATTGATATTTGTATTCGGCAATGTGTTACGAGTTCAACAGTACCCCATGTTGCATTTTTATTTACTTTTTGGAAAGTTACACGATCAAGTGTAGAGTTTGCCAGATTGGTTTTCTGGGCCTAGGTTGAATTTGAGAGGGTATGGCAGCCCAGGTTTGAGAAGTACCCCATCATGGCATATCATTTTGAGAAGTAGACAACCCAGAGTGTTGAAAATGGGGTATGTCCAGTTTTGTATAGTAGCCACTTGGTCACAAACCCTGGCCACACTTAGTTTTCAAGATTGTGTTTTGCATTTGTTTTACACGAAAACTGTCATTTTGCTGCTAATATCCTGCTCGGTCAACCTTTTACTGGCCTATAACATTGATATTTGTGTTCGGCAATGTGTTACGAATTCAACGGTACCCCATATGTAGCATTTTTATTTACTTTTTGGAAAGTTACACGGTCAAATGTAGAGTTTGCCCATTTCAGGTTTTACAACTTGAAATTTGCCAGATTGGTTTGCTGGGTCTAGGTTGAATTTGAGAGGGTATGGCAGCCCAGGTATAAAAAGTACCCCAACATGGCATATCATTTTGAGAAGTAGACAACCCAGAGTGTTGAAAATGGGGTATGTCCAGTTTTGTATAGTAGCCACTTGGTCACAAACCCTGGCCACACTTAGTTTTCAAGATTGTGTTTTGCATTTGTTTTACACGAAAACTGTCATTTTGCTGCTAATATCCTGCTCGGTCAACCTTTTACTGGCCTATAACATTGATATTTGTATTCGGCAATGTGTTACGAGTTCAACAGTACCCCCATGTTGCATTTTTATTTACTTTTTGGAAAGTTACACGATCAAGTGTAGAGTTTGCCAGATTGGTTTTCTGGGCCTAGGTTGAATTTGAGAGGGTATGGCAGCCCAGGTTTGAGAAGTACCCCATCATGGCATATCATTTTGAGAAGTAGACAACCCAGAGTGTTGAAAATGGGGTATGTCCAGTTTTGTATAGTAGCCACTTGGTCACAAACCCTGGCCACACTTAGTTTTCAAGATTGTGTTTTGCATTTGTTTTACACGAAAACTGTCATTTTGCTGCTAATATCCTGCTCGGTCAACCTTTTACTGGCCTATAACATTGATATTTGTGTTCGGCAATGTGTTACGAATTCAACGGTACCCCATATGTAGCATTTTTATTTACTTTTTGGAAAGTTACACGGTCAAATGTAGAGTTTGCCCATTTCAGGTTTTACAACTTGAAATTTGCCAGATTGGTTTGCTGGGTCTAGGTTGAATTTTGAGGGTATGGCAGCCCAGGTATAAAAAGTACCCCAACATGGCATATCATTTTGAGAAGTAGACAACCCAGAGTGTTGAAAATGGGGTATGTCCAGTTTTGTAGTAGCCACTTGGTCACAAACCCTGGCCACACTTAGTTTTCAAGATTGTGTTTTGCATTTGTTTTACACGAAAACTGTCATTTTGCTGCTAATATCCTGCTCGGTCAACCTTTTACTGGCCTATAACATTGATATTTGTGTTCGGCAATGTGTTACAAGTTCAACAGTACCCCCATGTTGCATTTTTATTTACTTTTTGGAAAGTTACACGATCAAGTGTAGAGTTTGCCAGATTGGTTTTCTGGGCCTAGGTTGAATTTGAGAGGGTATGGCAGCCCAGGTTTGAGAAGTACCCCATCATGGCATATCATTTTGAGAAGTAGACAACCCAGAGTGTTGAAAATGGGGTATGTCCAGTTTTGTATAGTAGACACTTTGTCACAAACCCTGGCCACACTTAGTTTTCAAGATTGTGTTTTGCATTTGTTTTACACGAAAACTGTAATTTTGCTGCTAATATCCTGCTCGGTCAACCTTTTACTGGCCTATAACATTGATATTTGTGTTCGGCAATGTGTTACGAATTCAACGGTACCCCATATGTAGCATTTTTATTTAGTTTTTTGGTAATTTGACAAGTGATTTTCAGGATTTATGTCGACTTTGAGAGAACATGGCACGCCAAGAAAGAATATTGCTCCAAAGATGACGCGCCAATGATTCTAAATTAGTATTTTGAGTTGTTTGGTGCAGCCACTTTAGAATAGCTGGGCTTAACGTAAACAGGGACAGGCCAAATTCAGGGTATTCCAGAAGTCAGAGTAGTCATTATAACAAGCCAATGAGTCGGTACAGCAGCAAACAAAGAGTAGTCGGTATAACAAGCCAATGAGTCGGTACAGGCAGCAAACAAAGAGTAGTCGGTATAACAAGCCAATGAGTCGGTACAGGCAGCAAACAAAGAGTAGTCGGTATAACAAGCCAATGAGTCGGTACAGGCAGCAAACAAAGGGTAGTCGGTATAACAAGCCAATGAGTCGGTACAGGCAGCAAAGGGTAATCGGGACAAAGCAGAAAAGGGGATTTAGTAATTTAGCTCGGTATGATAAATTTTGAAGCACTCGGTTATGCAGAGGCCAGGTAGAGATGGGCAGGTAGGGCAATAATAACTAGAATCCTTTCGGATTCCTTTCTTGCGGCAGACACGACACTTTTTCTGGGGGGACTTTTTACAGCGGGTGGGAGGGACTCGGGAAGGAAAGTGTCTGCCGCTTAATCTTTGGAGATCTCCTGATTCCAAAGCGGATGTAACGGGGGCCGGGGTTAGGATAAGTTGGGATATGATCTCAAGCATGAATTCTAGGAAGGGATATGGCTTTTGTACTGCTGCCTGCTTGTAGAGCACGTACGCATTAAAATTGCTATCTCGGTCAAATAGATGGCAATCTTCTTGTACCATGCCCTAGTCTTTCGGTTCACCAGATAAGGCTGTATACATTGATCAGCCAAGTCTACTCCCCCATAAACTTGCTGTAATCTACAATGCACTTCGGCTTTTCCAGTGGCTCAGTCCTCCCTCTCACAGGCACTGGCACTGTACTTTCGTCATGCACTGTAGATAACATGTATACATCCTTCTTATCGGTGAACCGAAGGGCTAGCACTTCTTCCTGACGTAGAGATGAAGAGGAGCCTCTACTTTTTTTGCCTGCTGTCAGGATTTGGGGAAAACCTCTGCGATTCTTCCGCACTGTGCCACACGCAAGGGTCTCGAAACAATATAAATTTTTAAATAGGTCGATACTGGTGTAATAGTTATCGACCCATAAATGATAGCCCTTGTTGAATAGGGGATAGACCAGATCCCACACAATTTTTCCACTGGTGCCAATACAATCGGGGCATCCTGGGGGGTCAAGGTGGCTATCTTTCCCTTCGTATATTCTAAACGCCCAGGTGTAGCCTGTTGTGGACTCACACAATTTATAAAATTTGACGCCATACCGGGATCGCTTGCTTGGGATATACTGCTTGAAGAGCAGTCTGCCTTTGAATTTCATGAGGGACTCGTCTACAGATATATTTTGGTCGGGAACATAATTATCGGTGAATTTGGCAGATATAAGACTGATCAGGGGCCGAATTTTATAGAGGCGGTCATGCATTGGGTCGTTTCTTGGTGGGCACAGTGCGTTATCATTAAAATGGAGGAATCGCATGAGATTTTCGTATCTATCCCTCTTCATAACCCTTGGGAATAGTGGAGTAGCCAGGATGGGGTTTTTGTGCCAGTAAGACCGGATACTTGGCTTCTTCACTATTCCCATTACGAGGGTTAGAGCCCAAAATTTTTTTAACTCTATCACATCCGTTGGGTGCCACTTGTTACGTCTGTGGCGATGTGAATCCGGATGCGCATCAAGATACTGGTTGGCAAACAGGTTGGTTTGCTCAACCACCATCTCGAATACATCGTCCGACATAAACAGGTTAAAAAAGCTCACTGGCTCACAGTCCTCTACCCTTACTGTGATGCCAGGAGTCGCCAGAAATGGGGGTATTTCTGGGGCAGCCATATTTGGGGGTACCCAAATGCTCTCGTGCCTCCCAGTAGATGGTGGGGGGTCACCATCACTGGAGGGTTCACTAAGGGGCTCTATATCAGAGGCTGTGAGGGTGTCACTGTCGGCGAGAGCGTCGCTCTCAGAGGCGGCCAGGATCTCATATGCCTCTTCTGGGAATAAAAGCGGGAGGACATTTTTATGGGAGGTCGGGGAACTGATGGGGTCAAGTACACAAATAAAATATTAGAACACCTAAACTAAGCCCTTCCGGTCCTTGTAGTGGCGGTACTTCTATCTATCTAGACAAGAGTAGTCAGGAATGCCAAGGGTCGTATGCCAATGCGGGTAGTCAGAAATGCCAGGGGTCGTATGCCAATGTGGGTAGTCAGAAATGCCAGGGGTCGTATGCCAATGCGGGTAGTCAGAAATGCCAGGGGGTCGTATGCCAATGCGGGTAGTCAGAAATGCCAAAGGGTCGTATGCCAATGCGGGTTCTCAATCAGGGGTACACTGCAGGCCAGGGGGTACAGTGCCTGGGTTTTTTTTCAGGTTTTTTTCCAGTCAGGTTTTTTTCAGTTATTTTTTTCAGCCAGGGGGTACTGTGCCAGGAGGGTACAGTGCCAGTCTGGAGAGTACAGTGCCAGCCAGGAGGTACTGTACCTGGGGGGGTTTTTTTCAGTTTTTTTTTTTTCAGCCAGGGGGTACTGTGCCTGGGGATTTTTTTTTTCAGCCAGGGGGTACTGTGCCTGGTTTTTTTTTCAGCCAGGGGGTACTGTGCCAGGAGGGTACAGTGCCAGTAGGTGCCTGGGGGGTACAGTGCAGGTGGGGTACAGTGCCAGTGGGGGTACAGTGCCAGTGGGGTACAGTGCCAGGTGGGATACACTGCCAGGTGGGGTACACTGCCAGGTGGGGTACAGTGCCAGGTGGGGTACACTGCCAGGTGGGGTACACTGCCAGGAGGGTACAGTGCCAGTAGGTAGTGCCTGGGGGGTACAGTGCCAGTAGGTGCCTGGGGGTACAGTGCCAGGTGGGTACAGTGCCAGTGGGGGTACAGTGCCAGGTGGGATACACTGCCAGGTGGGGTACACTGCCAGGTGGGGTACAGTGCCAGGTGGGGTACACTGCCAGGTGGGGTACACTGCCAGGTGGGTACAGTGCCAGTAGGTAGTGCCTGGGGGGTACAGTGCCTGGGGGGTACAGTGCCAGTAGGTGCCTGGGGGGTACAGTGCCAGGTGGGATATACTGCCAGGTGGGGTACACTGCCAGGTGGGGTACACTGCCAGGTGGGGTAGTGCCAGGTGGGGTACAGCCAGGTGGGGTAGTGCCAGGTGGGGTACAGCCAGGTGGGGTAGTGCCAGGTGGGGTACAGCCAGGTGGTACAGCCAGGTGGGGTACAGCCAGGTGGGGTAGTGCCAGGTGGGGTAGTGCCAGGTGGGGTACACTGCCTGGGGTGTGGGGTACAGTGCCTGGGGTTTTAGGTAGTTTTAGGTAGTTTTTTCTCTTTTTTTCCTCTGCTCCTCTCTGCTCTGTCTCTCTCTCTCTGCTCCTCAGATCGCAATGAGGAGCAGGAGAAAGGGGCAGAGACAATGTCTCAGCCAATGCAACCTCATTGGCTGAGACATTCTGACAGTTGCAGAGGTGACAGCTTGTCACCGCTGCAACTGACAGCTCCAGGCGCCGGATTGGCTGCCTTCGCTTTTCCACGAGGTAAACGGCCCGCCTCCCTTCCCACAATGCCGATCGCCAGCTGGGAGGGTCTGCCCGGGTGTCAGACAGACCCCCAGCCAGCGATCAGCATTGTGGGAAGGGAGGCGGGCCGTTTTTCGCGCCCAGAAGCAGGAAACACCGCGGGGCGTACCATGCCGTCCTGCGGCATTAAAGCCCACGTGGTGCAGGACGGCATGGTACGCCCTGCGTCCTTAAGGGGTTAAAGGCCAGTTAAAAACCCATAATTTTCCTTAAAGAAGTGCAATTCATTTCAAAAAAACTTGTAAGTTCTGGCACCTAAAGGGTTAATAAGGACTACAGCACTTGCTATTCCCAGTCAGTCACCCACACTGGTACTGAACAAGCCCAACCCTTGATTGCATTTGAGATCTGACGGGATCATGCGCTTTCAGGATGGTATGGCCGTAGACGAGCACTCCTTTTAACGTAGGTGTAGATAAACATTGAAACTCCAACTTCTTAAAGAAGATGAAACTTTATTAACTTTATTAATAGGCATATTTTATTATAAAATACAAATTGTAAGTCAGAATTAAAGGCCAGTTAAAAACCCCTAATTTTCCTTAAAGAAGTGCAATTCATTTAAAAAAAACTTGTAAGTTCTGCAGCTAAAGGGTTAACAAGGACTACAGCACTTGCTATTCCCAGTCAGTCACCCACACTGGTACTGAACAAGCCCTACCCTTGATTGCATTTGAAATCTGACGGGATCATGCGCTTTCAGGATTGTATGGCCGTAGATGAGCATTCTTTTTAACGTAGGTGTAGAAAAATATTGAAACTCCAACTTCTTAAAGAAGATGAAACGTTATTAACTTTATTAATAGGCATATTTTATTATAAAATACAAATTGTAAGTCAGGATTAAAGGCCAGTTAAAAACCCCTAATTTTCCTTAAAGAAGTGCAATTTATTTAAAAAAAACGTCTAAGTTCTGGCAGCTAAAGGGTTAATAAGGACTACAGCACTTGCTATTCCCAGTCAGTCACCCACACTGGTACTGAACAAGCCCTACCCTTGATTGCATTTGAGATCTGACGGGATCATGCGCTTTCAGGATGCTATGGCTGTAGACGAGCACTCCTTTTAACGTAGGTGTAGAAAAACATTGAAACTCCAACTTCTTAAAGAAGATGAAACTTTATTAACTTTATTAATAGGCATATATTTATTATAAAATACAAATTGTAAGTCAGGATTAAAGGCCAGTTAAAAACCCCTAATTTTCCTTAAAGAAGTGCAATTTATTTAAAAAAACGTGTAAGTTCTGGCACCTAAAGGGTTAATAAGGACTACAGCACTTGCTATTCCCAGTCAGTCACTTACACTGGTACTGAACAAGCCCTACCCTTGATTGCATTTGAGATCTGACGGGATCATGCGTTTTCAGGATGGTATGGCCGTAGACAAGCACTCCTTTTAACGTAGGTGTAGAAAAACATTGAAACTCCAACTTCTTAAAGAAGATGAAACTTTATTAACTTTATTAATAGGCATATTTTATTATAAAATACAAATTGTAAGTCAGGATTAAAGGCCAGTTAAAAACCCCTAATTTTCCTTAAAGAAGTGCAATTTATTTAAAAAAAACTTGTAAGTTCTGGCACCTAAAGGGTTAATAAGGACTACAGCACTTGCTATTCCCAGTCAGTCACCCACACTGGTACTGAACAAGCCCAACCCTTGATTGCATTTGAGATCTGACGAGATTATGCGCTTTCAGGATGGTATGGCCGTAGACGAGCACTCCTTTTAACGTAGGTGTAGATAAACATTGAAACTCCAACTTCTTAAAGAAGATGAAACTTTATTAACTTTATTAATAGGCATATTTTATTATAAAATACAAATTGTAAGTCAGGATTAAAGGCCAGTTAAAAACCCCTAATTTTCCTTAAATAAGTGCAATTTATTTAAAAAAAACTTGTAAGTTCTGGCAGCTAAAGGGTTAATAAGGACTACAGCACTTGCTATTCCCAGTCAGTCACCCACACTGGTACTGAACAAGCCCTACCCTTGATTGCATTTGAGATCTGACGGGATCATGCGCTTTCAGGATGCTATGGCTGTAGACGAGCACTCTTTTTAACGTAGGTGTAGAAAAACATTGAAACTCCAACTTCTTAAAGAAGATGAAACTTTATTAACTTTATTAATAGGCATATATTTATTATAAAATACAAATTGTAAGTCAGGATTAAAGGCCAGTTAAAAACCCCTAATTTTCCTTAAAGAAGTGCAATTTATTTTAAAAAAAACTTGTAAGTTCTGGCACCTAAAGGGTTAATAAGGACTACAGCACTTGCTATTCCCAGTCAGTCACCCACACTGGTACTGAGCAAGCCCTACCCTTGATTGCATTTGAGATCTGACGGGATCAAGCGCTTTCAGGATGCTATGGCTGTAGATGAGCACTCCTTTTAACGTAGGTGTAGAAAAACATTGAAACTCCAACTTCTTAAAGAAGATGAAACTTTATTAACTTTATTAATAGGCATATATTTATTATAAAATACAAATTGTAAGTCAGGATTAAAGGCCAGTTAAAAACCCATAATTTTCCTTAAAGAAGTGCAATTTATTTAAAAAAAACGTGTAAGTTCTGGCAGCTAAAGGGTTAATAAGGACTACAGCACTTGCTATTCCCAGTCAGTCACCCACACTGGTACTGAACAAGCCCTACCCTTGATTGCATTTGAGATCTGACGGGATCATGCGCTTTCAGGATGGTATGGCCGTAGACGAGCACTCCTTTTAACGTAGGTGTAGAAAAACATTGAAACTCCAACTTCTTAAAGAAGATGAAACTTTATTAACTTTATTAATATGCATATTTTATTATAAAATACAAATTGTACGTCAGGATTAAAGGCCAGTTAAAAACCCCTAATTTTCCTTAAAGAAGTGCAATTTATTTAAAAAAAACTTGTAAGTTCTGGCACCTAAAGGGTTAATAAGGACTACAGCACTTGCTATTCCCAGTCAGTCACCACACTGGTACTGAACAAGCCAACCTTAATTGCATTTGAGATCTGACGGGATCATGCGCTTTCAGGATGGTATGGCCGTAGACGAGCACTCCTTTTAACGTAGGTGTAGAAAAACATTGAAACTCCAACTTCTTAAAGAAGATGAAACTTTATTAACTTTATTAATAGGCATATTTTATTATAAAATACAAATTGTAAGTCAGGATTAAAGGCCAGTTAAAAACCCCTAATTTTCCTTAAAGAAGTGCAATTCATTTCAAAAAAACTTGTAAGTTCTGGCACCTAAAGGGTTAATAAGACTACAGCACTTGCTATTCCCAGTCAGTCACCCACACTGGT
>RXON01003918.1:0-44132 GCA_009667805.1 Leptobrachium leishanense | reverse complement strand
GACATAGCTAAACTAGTAATGCCGGTTTTGCGACCTCCCACAATGGATGGGGACCAATTGTTTTGTACCTTACAAAAAATATGCAACCACAGAAGAGCTAAAAGATTGGTGCTACCCCATTTTACAAAAAAAATTAAATACTGGCCTAATTACCAAAGATGGGAAACCCTGTATTCCCCAGAGTAGCGCTTCTCTTTTCATTGATCATTTTCATGGGGTAGGCCACAATAGTATCGCTATAACCATCACCTTACTCAGTCAGCATTTTTACATCCAGAATTTGCGCAGCCTGGTACGAGATTATGTCTCAAGATGTATTATATGCCTTAGGAATTACCCAAACAATCCACACAAGGTAGACCATCAACATCTAGACTACCACCCAACCACCCCCTTCACGCACCTACAAATAGATTTCACACACATTCCTCGGACAGAAGGTAAAAGGCAAGAACATGCTCTAGTCATCGTGGATATGTTTTCACGATGGCCTGAGGTATTTCCCACAAAGGCAGAAGATGCAAAAACTGTAGTGCGTATACTGACACGGGAGATAATCCCACGATGGGGAGTCCCGCTGCAGCTCAATTCCGATAAAGGCACAGCATTCATCTCACGTGTAATTTAAAACAGAAGAATCTGTATTCTGGGCGCCACCTAGTGGTTCCTTTCACAATTGTTCATATGTTGAGGGTTAATTAACCCCTCTAGACCTTTAAGAGCAGAAAAAAAAGGGCAGCAATAAAACCGTAAATTGTGAATGTTTCTCACAGTAAATCAGCAGCTTGTCCGTTCACTCGGGCTTAACCCTAGAAACCCAGTTAGAAGCATAAATGGAGAAAAAATGTGGCGGGACAGGCGCTTCCTTCACACTGACAGGGATGTCCTCACTTAAATGATAGTTCTCCCCTCTGTTGGATGAGTGTAAACCTCAAACAAAACAGAAAACAAAAATAAAAATAATGGTGCAGTATGTCAAGGCAGTATACTATTAAAATAAAGATAAGAGGATTGCACTCACATGGTGTGGTGTCTTAGTATCAGACACCAGATGTTTATAGCGGCTGGCAGAATTATGGAAGGAACGCCAGACTTCCCTTGGTGGTGCTCCAACGTCTGTGGTGGTCCTCCAATCTTTGGGTACTCCAAGAGCCTTGATGTTATTTCAGTATCCGTTCCCCTGATCCTCAGCAGCGGTGTAGATCACAATCATGTGGGGTACAGCAGCCAGGAAACAGGAAGAATAGGGACAGCAAGCAAGGTATAATGGGATTTATTGGTATAAAATAATTAAAATAATCTTGGTACATCCAAACGCGTTTCGCGGTATGAAGCCGCTTCCTCAGTAGATGTCAATCTTCCTGTTTCCTGGCTGCTGTACCCCACATGATTGTGATCTACACCGCTGCTGAGGATCAAGGGAACGGATACTGAAACAACATCAAGGCTCTTGGAGTACCCAAAGATTGGAGGACCACCACAGACGTTGGAGCACCACCAAGGGAAGTCTGGCGTTCCTTCCATAATTCTGCCAGCCGCTATAAACATCTGGTGTCTGATACTAAGACACCACACCATGTGAGTGCAATCCTCTTATCTTTATTTTAATAGTATACTGCCTTGACATACTGCACCATTATTTTTATTTTTGTTTTCTGTTTTGTTTGAGGTTTACACTCATCCAACAGAGGGGAGAACTGTCATTTAAGTGAGGACATCCCTGTCAGTGTGAAGGAAGCACCTGTCCCGCCACATTTTTTCTCCATCTCACGTGTAAGTAAGAGTCTAGTCCGGGCTTTGCAGGTGGAATGGAAATACCACATTCCATGGCACCCGCAAAGTTCCGGGTTAGTCGAAAGAATGAACCGTTCGGTAAAGGACCGCCTTAGGAAAGCAACAGGGGGCACCTTTAAGAATTGGAAATTGGTACTCCCCATCATTCTGGCTGAAATCAGAATGGCGGTTAATAGGAACACAGGCTACTCCCCCTTCGAGATACTTATGGGCAGACCCTTTCCATTACCATGGTCTACAGGTAGGCTAACAGTGGAGCCAGGGGACTTAGAGCAGATAAGGGATGAATATGTTAGGCAGCTGATCTCAACCCTCGAGACAACCAGAGACAAAGTTATATTTAAGTCCCCTTTCTTTCAGACAAACCTACCCACCCATTTAATCCAGGAGACAAGGTGCTGGTAAAGCGGCTACAGAAAGGAAAAAGACCAGAGGATTTCGCCTATGGACCAGAGACCACGGTGGTAGCCGTAACCCGCACAGCTATACTGACAGAGGACAGCCCAGTCTGGATTCACGCCTCTCGAGTCAAGCAGATTCAACAAGGGACCCTCTCGAGTCAAGCGGATTCAACAAAGGACTCAACAAGGGGTACTAACGGGGGCAGCTAATAGCCCTGGCCTCCAACAAGGAGAAGATGACAACCAAGGATCCTTTTTGAAGAGTATGGAGACGCATGTGGGGGAAGAAAAGACTGAAACAATATGTTTACCCCCCCTTCGGAACATATGTCACAACCCCTATTGTCCACATCCCCTACCAGAAAGAACCCCAACCCAAACCATCACTGTCTGGCCACTGTTGTTTTTTTATTGTCCACCATTACTGGAGTATCTGCTTCCCCAGATGTAGGCATGACTATGTATAACGGGGTCACGACTTTCTGGTTCAATTCCTCCAGCACAACTGTAGCCACTTATGCTTTCGATTATTGCACCATAGGCTCATTCTGTGACAAACTATCAGGTGACCCGCGCCATAAAAAAACTAACTGAGCTCTCCGAAGAAATGAAACGTAACTCTGGTATAGATAACCCTTGGGATCAATACTTCGGGTGGTTTAAAGGGTGGAGACAGGCCCTGATACAACTAGGCATTATACTATTGTTAATTGTTCTTTGTATTGCAGTAATAGTCTATTGCCTAATGCCCTGTCTGAAACGAATGATGGCCAAGGGTAACCCCATCACCATGATGTACAGTACACCTCTGCCGTCCACTCCAAATGATTATGCAGAATATGTCCAACTCCGCCGAATAGCTAATCGGAAGTAAAATATACTGTAGGTTAGGAAGATAAATAGGCACTGGGAGACTGCCATGTGTTACCCGTTCCATGGCAGGTACCGCCCCCCTGGTTCTATATTGATCCACATGGGTACTGGGTCTCGCTCCCCAACCCGTACTAATTTACAGTAGATAGATGGAAAAAAAAAGATCAAATAGTATGATCATACTATGATTCTAAAGAGGGATTGAAGGAAAAGGAATCCTCAGACCACCATCTGCTAACCTATAAGAAGACCCTGTGATGAACTAGCCCAACACCCTCAGCCAGAAACAGGGGATCAGGACACTGTTATTCCATGAACTATGTGTTGTGCCGTTGCACCAACGATCCTGCCTTCTAGCTGACCGAAAAATGACCTGTAAATAAAAGTGTTGATTGTGTATAGATGCCGTTTCAAATTTGCCGCCAAATTTTGCCGCCTAAATTTGAATCAGACCATCTGGTCCCGAATCGGCAACGCCCCGATGCGCCTTAAAGCCAATGATACCTGTGGGGGCGGGCATGGGGTTTTCAAATGTGGAGCGCGGGGAAAGTATAAATACAGATGTGTCCTTAATAAAAGTTGTCTTTGGTTTGAGTTCATGCAGCTGCGTCTCGTGTCTCTGTTTGCCAAGCGTGCCTGACATCCCTCGTGGTTCAGCACCCGGACGAAATACAATTCTATCGTACGCCGCTGCTGTGCGATCCGAATACTCCTAGCCGACTGAACGTGTCCAGCTAACTACCGGGAGATCCGAGAATTCGTACCTTGCAACGTGTGGGCGTTTCGACCGCCGCACGATCCGACTCCTGCTGTCGAACGAATTAAGCTGTCTAGTGAGGGTGAGATCCGAACAGCTTGGTGCCGTGCCGCGGATGTTTCTTCGACCGCTGGGCGATACGAATACCCAGACGATCGATCGTCAACTAACTCGCTAGTGGAAGATCCGAATCTTCGCAGAATCAAGCCGTTCCGATCTACGACCGTAAAGGTCTGCGTACAGATCCGTGGCCAGCTGCTCGAGACGCTGAGTGACACTTCTCAGTAGTCGGGCTAGGTACACATCAAGGTCCCCTTGACTGCGTGGGTCATCCAGATCACAAAGACATACCCGGCCGCTCGAGACGCCGAGTGCCACAACCTTGGTAGTCGGGCCGGGGGAAGAATCAAAACGAAGGGGGAACACACCTGCAGATTAGAGCACACCCGCAGGCGGATGATAACATCAGGTTCCGTCACACTGGTGGCAGCGGTGGGATAGCTCTCTGCACCCCCCAAGAAGACCCGCAACATGTTGGTGTACGATCACTACACCAGGGACACCCTGCGTGTCATGATGGAGGACCGGGAGGAACGCCGGGTAACAAAAAGAAGAAAACCATAATTAAGAACTGACCAGGATGGATCAGAACAGGGCGACGACACCCGTGCTCACTCCTGTCCTCGCAGAGGAAGCGGAAAGTACCTTCATCCGAAGGGCGCGGCAGCGGATCGCCCTGCTCGGAGCGGCCCCATCGGAGGCTGAGATAACAAAGGCGATCCAGGAGACCCAGCAGGAAGAAGAACAAGAAAAGGAGCGTCAGCACGAGCTGCGATTGGCAGCGCTCCGTGAGACAAAGATTGAACATTTTACCTCTGACCCTTATCCCGTAGACCCCTGGGATGAGGAGTACAGCTCGACTGGAGCTTCACCCTGGAATTCTGCACCCCCCAGCGATACCCCGTACGGGACTTACAGCTCGACTGGAGCCTGTATTGGGGAACCCGCACAGCCCAGCGGACCTTGGATAGAGACTTACAGCCCGCCTGGAGTTACATCCGAGGACGCCACATTCCCCGTCGAGAACATGGAGGGCGAATTTCTGAGAAGACTGCAAGAGAGCCTGGATCAGTATTTCGGGTCCATGGTGGAGCCCACTGGACTTGAGTGGCGGGACGAGGTCCGCCAAGAACTTCAGGATGAGGCGCTGCCCCCTGAAAGAAATTGCGAGTTTTGGAGCCCGAGATGTTCCCATGGGTCCCTATCGGGATCACAGTAGAGGAGCCGGCCCGGTCGGAAGAGGCACAGCAGGTGCCAAGTGTCCAGGATGGGCCGTGTGAGGGGCCCGAGGGGTCCCGGGAGGAAATGGTCCTCCCAAGCCCGCCAGAAGACACGGTGGCCGTGTCCGCGGGTCCAGCAGAAGAGCTGGCCACGGGGCAGAGTGCCGGTAGCCTCTGCCCACTCCCCGTCTGCCCTGAGGAGCCGCAGGATTTCTCCGTGCTGGCGACCCCGCAGCCATCGTTCCCTGATCCCCTGGATGTCAGTGTTGCATCCCACCCCCAGCAGAAGAGCTGGCAACGGGGCAGAGCGCCGCTAGCCTCTGCCCACTGTCCGAATGCCCTGAGGAACAGCCAGGTTCACCCCAGCTGTTCGGCCCGCAGCCGTTGTTCTTCCCCGACCCCCCGCAAGTTGTGTCTGCATCCAACCTCCAGCGGAAGAGCTGGCAACAGGGCAGAGCGCCGCTGGCCTCTGCCCATTCCCGACTGTCCTGAGGAACAACAGGGGTTTTCCGAGCGGGTGACCCCGCAGCTGTTGTCCTCACCCGACCCTCCGAAAGTTGTTTCAGAATCCACCCCCTCAGCAGCAGAGCTGCCAACGGGACAGAGCACCGCTGGCCTCTGCCCACTCGCTGCCGTATGCCTTGAGGAGCAGCCTGATTCACCCCGACGGCTTTGCTGGCCGCCATGGTACGTCCTTGGGATGGAGGAAACCATCCTCCCACCAGGGGACACACACCAGCTGACGCGCTGGCCGCAGGGCAGAGCCTGCTTCCGCTCTGCCCATTTCCACAGCCATTTGGCCCAGAGGCCCCGCGCAGCCACGATTTCCCTCTGCGGCTGGCCCAGGTACTCGGGGCGCGTGCAGTTAGCACCCGTTTTCCCCGGGTGCGAGATAGTCCCGGAGGGGGCACAGGGGGTGCTCCTCCCCGGCCACAGGACCCTTTTGCCGGAGGGGTAACCCCAAACCCGCGTGGCCTCCACCCACTTGGTACGGCCGCAGGGCCAAATGGAGAAGCCTGGTGGCTCGGCCTCTCCCAACTGACTATGGACCTGAGAGCACCGACTTCCCGGTACGACCCGTTGGGGTCCAACCGGGTTCGTCGGACTTTGGGGAGGGGGAGGAATGTGATGAACTAGCCCAACACCCTCAGCCAGAAACAGGGGATCAGGACACTGTTATTCCATGAACTATGTGTTGTGCCGTTGCACCAACGATCCTGCCTTCTAGCTGACCGAAAAATGACCTGTAAAAAAAGTGTTGATTGTGTATAGATGCCGTTTCAAATTTGCCGCCAAATTTTGCCGCCTAAATTTGAATCAGACCATCTGGTCCCGAATCGGCAACGCCCCGATGCGCCTTAAAGCCAATGATACCTGTGGGGGCGGGCATGGGGTTTTCAAATGTGGAGCGCGGGGAAAGTATAAATACAGATGTGTCCTTAATAAAAGTTGTCTTTGGTTTGAGTTCATGCAGCTGCGTCTCGTGTCTCTGTTTGCCAAGCGTGCCTGACATCCCTCGTGGTTCAGCACCCGGACGAAATACAATTCTATCGTACGCCGCTGCTGTGCGATCCGAATACTCCTAGCCGACTGAACGTGTCCAGCTAACTACCGGGAGATCCGAGAATTCGTACCTTGCAACGTGTGGGCGTTTCGACCGCCGCACGATCCGACTCCTGCTGTCGAACGAATTAAGCTGTCTAGTGAGGGTGAGATCCGAACAGCTTGGTGCCGTGCCGCGGATGTTTCTTCGACCGCTGGGCGATACGAATACCCAGACGATCGATCGTCAACTAACTCGCTAGTGGAAGATCCGAATCTTCGCAGAATCAAGCCGTTCCGATCTACGACCGTAAAGGTCTGCGTACAGATCCGTGGCCAGCTGCTCGAGACGCTGAGTGACACTTCTCAGTAGTCGGGCTAGGTACACATCAAGGTCCCCTTGACTGCGTGGGTCATCCAGATCACAAAGACATACCCGGCCGCTCGAGACGCCGAGTGCCACAACCTTGGTAGTCGGGCCGGGGGAAGAATCAAAACGAAGGGGGAACACACCTGCAGATTAGAGCACACCCGCAGGCGGATGATAACATCAGGTTCCGTCACAGACCCTATAGTAGTAATAACACCCCATGAATTATAATATTAAATATAAAATTAAGGTTTAAATATAAGAAATATTTAAGATAGTTGCATAATCAAACAGCATTTATAGGAATAGTTTCACTTCTCAATAAGTTTCTATTTCTCTGAAATGACAAAATGCTGATGGCTAGCAGTTTTGCAAGAATTCACATGTCTCGGGCCACGGGACTGTCCAGAAATGCGTCACCAGACCTGTATTGAAACTGGCCAATGAACTATGCTATGTTTTGAAATGTTAACCAATGAAATAAAGAGACAATGTTTGTTACAAGCATAAAATGTGTGTCAAAACAGAAAAAACGGCAGAGAGAAAGTGCCAGACTAAGATACATGCCTCGTGTGTTTTCTTTGAAGGATTTCTCTCTCCCTGCGCAGAAGGAGAGTTAACTCAAGGTGTGCCTAAAACAGGGTCTTAGGGTTAAAGGACGGACAATTGGAGGCGATTATTCTCTTCAGATAAGGATTTTGAACTTAATTCTGCAGTGGATGGGGAGCCAGTGAAGGGACTCGCAGAGGGGAGCGCGCAGAGACAGAGCAGCGGGTGAGGTGAATTAGCCTGGCGGAGGCGTTCAGGATGGATTGTAGGGGGGAGAGGCGGACAGAGGGAGGCCAGATAAGAGATTATTGCAATAGTTGAGTTGGGAGATTACAAGGCGTGTATGAGTTGTTTTGTGGGACAGCGGTAAGAAATGGCCGAATTCTGGAAATATTACGCAGTTGGTATCGGCAGGAGGAGGAAAGAGACTGGATGTGGGGGATGAAGGAAAGAGCAGAGTCAAGTGTAACTCCAAGGAGATTTAGGCATGGGAGATTAGAAGACAGGAAGTGAGAAGCCAGGTAGCAAAGTGGTCAAAGAACTGGGAGGTTGGTCCCAATGGGCGGTAGATGACTGCCACCCTGAGAGCCAGAGGAGAGAACAGGCAGATGCAGTGTGTCTCGAAGGAGGAGAAGGAGAGGGATGGGGTGGAGGGAGATGCTGGTAGGTACAGGTGGGAGAGAGCAGGAGTCTGACCCCGCCACCATTTCTCTCACCCGGTCTGCGGGTATGGCTCAAGTGTAGACCACCATGTGAGAGAGCAGCAATGGAGGCCGTGTCAGAGGGAGCTAGCCAGGTTTCAGTTAAAGCTAGGAGGTTGAAGGAGTTTGGAAGGAAGAGGTCATTGATTGCTGTGAGTTTGTTGCATACAGAGTGAGCGTTTCAGAGGGCGCAGGAGAAAGGGGACAGGCGCTGAGGGATTATGGGAATGAGGTTGCTGGGCTTGCAGGGAGGTAATTTATATGCGATGGAGATAGGATGAGAGGGAAGTATTGGATGTGTTGTGGGGCCAGGGTTAGGGGATATGTCACCTGAATAGAGTAACAGCAGGAGGGTGAGAAAGAGAAGGTGGGAATGTTTGAAAAGTTAAACACTGTTTGCAAAGAAACTACTGAGCGAAAACGTCTGAAATTTACACAGGAGATCCAGGGAAAGATAATAAAAAGGGCTGTTACAGAAAAAATAAGTAAACTTAAAAAATAAATTTAAAAAAATCGGACTTTTAAAAAAAAAAAATTCTGAAAAATGCTTAAAATATCATAAAAAATCTATAAATAAAGAGACATTTTACTGCAGAATTTTATAATGAACGGTTTATTAGATATTGAATTAAATGGGAATATTTTTAACATTGAAGCCTATGGGATTCTCCTGAATAAATCTGTCGAATGAAACCACCGAATGGCAGGGCATTTCGGGAACCTTTCACTGCTGGTTTGTGTTCTCTGAATAGCCGAAGCATTGCTTTTTCATGGGGCCCTCGAACATGCATTGAACAGGCACCATTTGTTCAGGCAATTCGCCAGGATTTAGAAACATAGAAAAATGTCGGCAGATAAGAACCTTTCGGCCCATCTAGTCTGCCCAATTACATGGATACTTTACCTGGATTTATCTTTTGTTTAGGATAGCCTTATGCCTATCCCATGCTTGTTTAAATTCAATTACTGTTTTGGCCTCTACCACTTCAACTGGAAGACTGTTCCATGTATCCACCACCCGCTCAGTAAAATAATGCTTCCTGATGTTACTTTTAAACCTTTGCCCCTCTAATCTAAGACTATGTCCTCTTGTTTTGCTATTTTGTTTCCTTTTAAATATACTCCCTTCCTCTACCTTGTGGATTCCCTTTACGTATTTAAATGTTTCTATCATATCTCCTCTGTCTCGTCTTTTTTCCAAGCTGTACATGTTAAGATCATTAAGCCTTTCTTGGTAACTTTTCTCCTTCAAGCCGTACACCATTTTAGTAGCCCTTCTCTGAACTCTCTCCAAGATGTCTATATCCTTCTGGAGATACGGTCTCCAGTACTGCACACAGTACTCCAAGTGAGGTCTCACCAGTGCTCTGTACAGTGGCATGAGCACTTCCCTTTTCCTACTGCTAATACCTCTCCCTACACAACCAAGCATTCTGCTAGCATTTCCTGCTGCTCTATTAGATTGACTACTTACCCTTAGATCCTCTGAAATAATAACCCCTAAATCCCTTTCTCAGATGTTGAGGTTAGGACTGTATCAAATATTCTATACTCAGCCCTTGGGTTTTTACGTCCCAGGTGCATTATCTTGCACTTATCCACATTAAAACTCAATTGCCACAACTCCGACCATTTTTTTAGCTTACCTAAATCATTTGTCATTTGGCTGATCCCTCCAGGAACGTCAACCCTGTTGCAAATCTTTGTGTCATCAGCAAAAAGACATACTTTTCCATTAATACCTTCTGCAATATCACTAACTAATAAATATTAAAGAGAATGGGTCCAAGTACTGACCCCTGAGGTACCCCACTGGTAACAAGACCTTGCGCCGAATAAACTCCATTTACCACAACCCTCTGTTGTCTGTCACTCAGCCACTGCCTAATCCATTCAACAATATTGGAATCCAAGCTCAAAGATTGCAATTTATTGATAAGCTTCTATGCGGAACAGTATCAAAAGCCTTACTGAAATCTAAATAAGCAATGTCTACTGCACCACCTGTGTCTATTATTTTTGTTACGCAATCAAAAAAATCAATAAGATTAGTTTGGCATGATCTCCCTGAGGTAAACCCATGTTGTTTCTGATCCTGTAATCTATGTGTTTTTAGATGTTCAACAATCCTTTCCTTTAACATGGTTTCCATTAATTTCCCTACTACTGACGTAAGACTAACTGGCCTATAGTTCCCCGATTCCTCCCTACTACCCTTCTTGTAAATAGGCACAACATTTGCTAATTTCCAGTCTTCTGGGACGACTCCTGTTAACAAGGATTGGTTAAATAAATCTGTTAACGGTTTTGCTATTACATCACTGAGCTCTTTTAATAATTTAGGGTGGATTCCATCAGGCCCCATTGACTTATTTGTCTTTACTTTAGACAGCTGCTTTAGAACCTCCTCCTCTGTAAACTCATATGTAAATGTCTCTTTAGTGTTCTCTCCTAACTGAGGTCCCTTTCCTTCCTTTTCTTCTGCAAAGACTGAACAAAAATATTTATTAAGGCAGTCAGCGAGACTTTTATCCTCTTCTACATACCTTCCTTCCTTTGTTTTTAATCTAACTAATCCTTGTTTTACTTTTCTTTTCTCGTTTATGTATCTAAAAAATGTTTTGTCCCCCTTTTTTACTGACTGAGCTATTTTCTCTTCTGCGTGTGCTTTAGAAGCTCTTATAAATTGCTTTGCCTCTTTCTGCCTAATCTTATAGGTTTGCCTACCTTCTTCACTCAGAGTTTTTTTATAATTATTGAATGCTATCTTCTTGTTCTTCACCATTTTGGCCACTTCTGCAGAGTACCACAGTGGTTTCTTCCCTTTTTTGTTTTTGCTAACAAGCCAAATGCAATTTCCTGTGGCCTTCAATAATGCTTCCTTTAAATAATACCATTTCTCTTGGACTCCCTTTAAATTCCTCCAGTCTGATAATGACTCCTTCACACAAAATCTCATTTTAGAAAAATCTGTTTTTTTAAAGTCTAAAACGTTTGTTTTTGTGTGGTGCAGCTCCATCCCTGCTCTTATATTAAACCATACTGACTGGTGATCACTAGATCCCAAATTTTCACCTACAACAACGTCCGATACCAAACCTCTATTTGTGAGTATTAAATCCAATATGGCCTCTTTACGGGTCGGTTCCTCAACTACTTGTGTTAGAGATAATCCCAGTAAGGAGTTTAGAATATTTGTACTCCTGGTGAACCCAGCTGTTTTGGTTTTCCAGTTCACATCAGGAAGATTAAAGTCCCCCATGATAATAACTTCCCCCTTCATTGCCATTTTGGCTATTTCCTCAACCAGCAGGTTGGCAAATTGCCTGCTCTCTGGATAGCCGAATGGCCAAGAATGGTAACCAAGCGCTGATTTTCAGCGTTCAGTTACCTTTCTCAAGCAATTCGGATCTCTTTGAATTACCCTGTTAGTTTCTTTGTCTCTGAGTTTTCTCCTTGAGCATAACTCGTAAGATAATTTGAGCGAGTAAACGCATGAGAGTAAGAAATAAAATTTGAAGTCCCGAGAGGGAGAAGTGAAGTGTGGTCTGAGTTGAAGTGAAGTGTAATGCGTAATAAATGATCTCTATACGTTCTGTATACACAGTTATAAGATAATTTACGTAACTTGTGACGTACTTCTCTACTTTGCATATTTCTTGTTCTGTATATATCTCTATGAAAGCTGTCAACCTGTAACGGTAGCGGTAATGCTGCCACACGAGTAGCGGAGTTGAGATCTTTGAGGGCAGAAGTATCTGCTTGAATAATACAAAAGGTTATAAATAGGGTTGCACCGATACCGATACTAGTATCGATATCAGTGCCGATACTGGGTACTGCAGGAGTACTTGGTACTCGTGCTGTACCCCCGATATTTTTTTCCGATACCGGAAGCCGGCATTGAGCCGGCTTGCCGGCATCAGAGGGGCTAGGGCGGCTGTCCGAATGCTCTATCGGCATTCGGACAGGCCCTGCAGCTGCTCACCCCACTTTGTTTATACTTACCTTCCTTTAGCGACGCCGGGAAAGTCTTCGCGCGCGCGCTCCTTGGAAGGTCCCCAGCCGTGACCACGTGGGACCATGTGATCGCGGCTGGGGTCCTTCCAACGAGCGCACGTGCGGGAACTTTCCCGGCGTCGCTAAGGAAGTGTCATGCCTCGGCAGTGCTCTCTGGCCCGGCGCTCCTCCTCGCAGCTCCGGGGTCGGCGTCTCCTCCATCTCCGGCTTCTGCGCTGTATGCGCACGCGCCGCCGACAGTTCCGGAATTAGCTTCCCCGGCGGCTTGACGTCACCACACCCCATGTGACCTCCATGGTCCAATCGGCTGACAGGGCGCCAGATTTAAACCTGCTTATTCCATTCTGCAGTGCCCTTTCATGGTTTTAGCTTGCTATACCCTTTGGTGCTGTATTCTGAGACTCTTATTTGACTTACTGTGCATGACCTGGCTTTTGGCAACCGACTCTGAGTATCTCCGTATCCCTCTGACCCGGCTTATGTGTTTGACGCTGCATTTGGTTTTTCCCTGTGTACTGAGCTGTTTTATTACTCGCTATCACTTAACCCAGCCACCGCAAGGACTGGTATTGTGATTAGATTTTGGGGTTTTCTGGTTTCCTGTAAACCTACTCTAGCTTATCCGTCGACTTACGTGTACAGCTGACGTACACTCTCTAGTACTCCATACTGTCCTGTTTCTATACCGTTCACCCTAAGGACTGGTTTCTTCCTCCTTGCCTACGTCCCTGCCTTATAGGTTCAGCTCTAGCTACTGCGTAACCCAGCCGACTATAAGGACTGGTATCGCAGTCAGGGTTCTAGCCTCCTGTTTCGCCTTAGGGCTGACCGTAACTACCTACGGGTACGTGTGTCCGCCTGACAGGAAGGTAAGTATAAACAAAGTGAGGAGAGCAGCTGCAGGGCCTGTCCGAATGCCGATAGAGCATTCGGACAGGCTCTGCAGCTGCTCTCCGCTCATACTTACCTTCCTGAGCGACGCCGGGAAAGTTTCCACGCGTGCGCTCGTTGGAAGGACCCCAGCCACGATCACATGGTCCCACGTGAAGACTTTCCTGGCGGCGCTAAAGGAAGGTAAGTATGAGCGGAGGGGGGCAAATCCATGTGCTGGGGGGCAGTATCCACGAGCTGGGGAGCATTATCCACGAGCTGGGGCAGATCCAGGAGCTGGGGGCATTATCCATGAGCTGGGGGGCAGTATCCATGAGCTGGGGCAGTATCCATGAGCTGGGGCAATATCCATGAGCTGGGGGGCAAATCCATGAGCTGGGGGCAATATTCATGAGCTGTGGGCAATATCCATGAGCTGGGGGACATATCCATGAGCTGGGGGGCAAAATCCATGAGCTGGGGCAATATCCATGAACTGGGGGCAAATCCATGAGCTGGGGGGCATATCCATGAGCTGGTGGGCATATCCATGAGCTGGGGGCAAATCCATGAGCTGGGGGCAAATCCATGAGCTGGGGCAATATCCATAAGCTGGGGGGGCAAATCCATGAGCTGGGGCAATATCCATGAGCTGGGGCAATATCCATGAGCTGGGGCAAATCCATGAGCTGGGGCAGTATCCATGAGCTGGGGGGCAAATCCATGAGCTGGGGGCAATATCCATGAGCTGGTGGCATATCCATGAGCTGGGGGCAAATCCATGAGCTGGGGGCAAATCCATGAGCTGGGGCAATATCCATGAGCTGGGGGGGCATATCTATGAGACCTGGGGGCTTTATATGAGGTCTGTTCTTATTGGAAAGCGTCACGTGACATAAAATAAAAGTATCGGTACTTGGTATCGGTGACTACTTGAACAAAAGTATCGGTACTCGTACTCGGTCTTAAAAAAGTGGTATCGGTGCATCCCTAAACTATAGACTGTAACAAGGAGACACAAGGACTAACTGAATTGTCTCTAAGCTCTGAAGGTTTCGAGACCAACAGATTACCTAGGACACACTCAGAAACACCATACGTGGAAAGACAGTCCGTGAAGTATTCAAGGTGCAGGGCTGTCAAAGATGCGATTAGAAATAACATAAAACAGAAATAAACAATCGTTTGTTATCGTGGTCTTTGCAAAAACATAAACATGAGTAGTAGCCTGGGTAAAGGGTAGGGATGAGCTGTTCGGTTTGATCGGTTCGGAGTTCGATTCGAACATCGCCTGTTCGCGAACATCGTACATTTCCACATGTTCACCGCGTGTTCGCCCACAATGCACCACAATGGACCACAATGCACTTTTCCACTGGCCTGAAGTTTGTAATTGGCTAAAGCATTGCAAGACTATGCCATTACGACTCAGAGTTCTGATGGGGCAAATTTTGCCCAATCATGGGCTCACAGAGCTAAGTCCCGCAGCACACTATATAAGGCTTCACACAGCCTTCAGCACCTGTTTTTTGAGAGATGATTGTTCTGTTAGTGTGTGTTCTCACTGCCAGTCAGCCAGCAGCTAGTGGGGGGGGGGTCTCATTTCTCCAAAATATCTGGGAATTGTTCTAATCTTTGTGTTCTCACTGCCACCAACTATTTTGGGGGTCTCATTTCTACAAAATATCTGGGAATTGTTCTAATCTTTGTGTTCTCACTGCCACCAGCAACTGTGGGGTCTCATTTCTACAAAAAATCGGGAAATTGTTCTAATTTTTGTGTTTTCACTGCCACCAGCAATTTTGGGGGTCTCATTTCTACCAAATATCTGGAAATTGTTCTAATCCTTGTGTTCTCACTGCCACCAGCAATTTTTTGGGGGCCTCATTTCTACATAATATCTGGAAATTGTTCTAATCTTTGTGTTCTCACTGCCACCAATTATTTTGGGGTCTCATTAATACAAATATCTGGGAATTGTTCTAATCTGTGTGTTCTCACTGCCACCAACTATTTTGGGGGTCTCATTTCTACCAAATATCTGGAAATTGTTCTAATCCTTGTGTTCTCACTGCCACCAACGTTTGTTTGGGGGCCTCATTTCTACATAATATCTGGAAATTGTTCTAATCTTTGTGTTCTCACTGCCACCAATTATTTTGGGGGGTCTCATTTCTACAAAATATCTGGGAATTGTTCTAATCTTTGTGTTCTCACTGCCACCAACTATTTTGGGGGGTCTCATTTCTACAAAATATCTGGGAATTGTTCTAATCTTTGTGTTCTCACTGCCACCAACTATTTTGGGGGTCTCATTTCTACAAAATATCTGGGAATTGTTCTAATCTTTGTGTTCTCACTGCCACCAACTATTTTGGGGGGTCTCATTTCTACAAAATATCTGGGAATTGTTCTAATCTGTGTGTTCTCACTGCCACCAACCTTTTTGGGGGTCTAATTTCTACAAAATATCTGGGAATTGTTCTAATCTTTGTGTTCTCACTGCCACCAGCTATTTTGGGGTCTCATTTCTACAAAATATCTGGGAATTGTTCTAATCTTTGTGTTCTCACTGCCACCAACTATTTTGGGGTCTCATTTCTACAAAATATCTGGGAATTGTTGTAATCTTTGTGTTCTCACTGCCACCAACTATTTTGGGGTCTCATTTCTACATAATATCTGGAAATTGTTCTAATCTTTGTGTTCTCACTGCCAACAACTATTTTGGGGTCTCATTTCTACAAAATATCTGGGAATTGTTCTAATTTTTGTGTTTTCTCTGCCACCAAATTTTTTTTTGGGGGTCTCATTTCTACATAATATCTGGAAATTGTTCTAATCTTTGTGTTCTCACTGCCACCAGCAATTTTGAGGGTCTCATTTCTACAAAATATCTGGGAATTGTTGTAATCTTTGTGTTCTCACTGCCACCAACTATTTTGGGGGTCTCATTTCTACAAAATATCTGGGAATTGTTCTAATCTTTGTGTTCTCACTGCCACCAGCAATTGTGGGGGTCTCATTTCTACAAAACATCTGGGAATTGTTCTAATCTTTGTGTTCTCACTGCCAGCAACTATTTTGGGGGTCTCATTTCTACAAAATATCTGGGAATTGTTCTAATCTTGTGTTCTCACTGCCACAAGCAGATTGGGGGTCAGTCATTTATACAAAATATCTGGGAAATGTTCTAATTTTTGGGTTCTCACTGCCACCAGCAATTGTGGGGGTCTCATTTCTACAAAACATCTGTGAATTATTTGAATCTTTGTGTTCTCACTGCCACCAGCAATTTTGGGGGTCAGTCATTTCTACAAAATATCTGGGAATTGTTCTAATCTTTGTGTTCTCACTGCCACCAACTATTTTGGGGGTCTCACTTCTTCAAAATATCTGGGAATTGTTCTAATCTTTGTGTTCTCACTGCCACCAACTATTTTTGGGGTCTCATTTCTACAAAATATCTGGGAATTGTTCTAATCTTTGTGTTCTCACTGCCACCAACTATTTCGGGGGTCTCATTTCTACAAAATATCTAGGAATTGTTCTAATTTATTTATTTATAAAGAATTTTACCAGGAAGGATACATTGAGATTTCTCTTGTTTTCAAGTATGTCCTGGGTTCAAGAACATTGAAGTGTTACAGTTACAGAAATACAAAGTAATACAATGCAAGATTTTAAAAAACAACACAAATATACAGATTAACAGAAAATAAATATGTAGGAAATATAGTCACTAGGTTACATGTTTACAGGTGCATTCTGTATTGAGGTATGTTAGTAAGGAGCTCTTGAGTGACTTAAGACTGGGGGAAGATTTGATGGTGTCTGGGAGGTTATTCCATAATTGTGGTGCTCTGTAGGAAAATGAGGACCGAGCCACTGTCTATTTGTATTGTGGTATTGCAAGTAAGGTGCTGGTCCTGGATCGGAGGTTATAGGATGAGGGAACTGCTGGGGGAAGCAGTCTATTCAGGTAGGGTGGCAGCTTCCCAGAAATGCTCTTAAACACCAGGCTGGAAAGGTAAAGGGTGCGTTTAGACTCCAGCGATGGCCAGTTTAGCTCTTTTAACATGTCACAATGGTGGGTCATGTAGTTACATTGTAATGCAAAGTGGCAGAAGGAGTTATACAATGTAGTAAGTTTCTAAAGGTGTGTTTGCGTGGCTGCTGCATACACTACATCTCCGTAATCAGTAGCCGGCATAAGCATTTGTTGTACAATCTGCTTTCTTACCGCGGGGCTCAGGCAGGATTTGTTTCTGTACAGGGCACCTAGTTTGGGGTAAAGTTTAGATGAGAGTTTTTCGATGTGGGGGCCAAAGGATAGATTAGGGTCCAACCACATACCTAGATATTTGAGAGAAGTGACTGGTCAGCGTGTCATTTGATTTTGTCTCAACACATAGATGGGGATTTTGCAATTTGTGTAGTTTAGGTGCTGTTCCAAATAGCATCGTTACAGTTTTGTCAGTATTTAAAAAAAGTTTGTTGTGTTTGATCCACTTTTCTACCTCTGTGAATTGTTCTGCAGCACGGCTTCCAGCTGCCGGAGAGTTGGTTTGCTGGTATAGATTACGGTGTCGTCTGCGTACATGTATACAGTTGAGGCTTTGCAGACGTTGGGCAGATCATTTATGAATATTGTGAATAGTAGGGGGCCGAGTATTGAGCCTTGGGGTACACCGCAAGTGACTGGGAGCGGGAGGGAGGAGCTGCCAGAAGTTGACGCATATTGTGATTGGTCGGAAACATATGATTGAAACCAGGTTAGCATGCGATCACCAATGGCAGAGTTTTTAAGTTTTTCTAACAAGATGCCATGGTCTACTGTGTCAAAGGCCTTGGCAAAATCAAGGAAGATGGCTTCAGTTAGGTTTCCTTGTTCCATCCCAGCTTGGATATCATTGCAGACTTTTAAAAGGACGGTTGTAGTTGAGTGATTTGGACGAAAGCCTGATTAATCCGGGGTTAAGTAGTTCCAATATTGATAATAATCACTTAATTGTGTGTAGACGCATTTTTCTAAGAATTTTGACATTACAGGGAGCAACGATATCGGACGGTAGTTGGATACCAAAGTATTGTCTCCACTATTATGGATAGGTACCACTCTTGCAGTCTTCCAGAGCTTGGGTATGTATCCAGTCGCCAGTGATTCATTGATTAGGGTTGCGACAGGATTTGCAATTGCTGGCGCTCTGATTTTCAGCAGCATTGCTGGTATTTGATCAGGTCCAGACTGGTATTTAATTTTTTGCTTACGGAGAAGTTTAGTAACGACACTGACAGGCACTGGTCTAAAACTGAATTCCTGTCTGATACAGGGACTTTGCATAGTTGGAGGGGCCTGACCTGCATGAGGCCTCTCTGATTGCATGTCATTTCCTAGCTTGGCAATCAAAGTGGTGGCGCATCCAACAAAATAATCATTAAAGGCCTTTGCTACATCTAGCGGGTGTTGCAGGGTTTGGTTGTTTACTTTGACAGCAGCTGTCAGGGAGTGGACTGGGGGTGCTTGTATGTTACTTATGGTTCTCCAAAAGTTTCTAGGGTTTGATATGTTATTGATTAGATTTTCATTGAAGTAATGGGCTTTGGCCATTTTTGTTTGTTTTGTGCATTCATTCCGGCATTTTCGGTATTCGCAGTGATCGTTCATGGAACCAGTACTCTTGAAATTTGACCATAGTGAATCTCTAAGCTGGTAAATTAGTGTAAGATCAGCTGTAACCCAGGGGAGATGGGTCCCTTTTTCTCGCACTTTACGTAGTGGGGCATGGGAATTCCAGACTTGCAGGAGCTCAGACTGAAAGTATTCAGCTGCACAGTCTAGGTCTGGGATTAGGTTTAGCCTGTACCAGGGAATCTTGGTGTTCTCACTGCCACCAGCAACTGTGGGGTCAGTAATTTCTACAAAATATCTGGGAATTGTTCTAATCTGTGTGTTATCACTGCCACCAACTATTTTGGGGTCTCATTTCTACAAAATATCTGTGAATTGTTCTAATCTGTGTGTTCTCACTACCACCAACTATTTTGGGGGTTAATCATTTATACAAAATATCTGGGAATTGTTGTAATCTTTGTGTCCTCACTGCCACCAGCAATTGTGGATTTCTCAATTCTACAAAATATCTGGGAATTGTTGTAATCTTTGTGTGCTCACTGCCACCAACTATTTTGGGGGTCTCATTTCTACAAAATATCTGGGAATTGTTGTAAACTGTGTGTTCTCACTGCCACCAAATATTTTGGGGGTCAGTCATTTCTACAAAATATCTGGGAATTGTTGTAATCTTTGTGTTCTCACTGCCACAAGCAATTTTGGGGGTCAGTCATTTCTACAAAATATCGAGAAATTGTTCTAATCTTTGTGTTTTCACTGCCACCAACTTTTTTGGGGGTCTCATTTCTACATAATATCTGGAAATTGTTCTAATCTTTGTGTTCTCACTGCCACCAATTATTTTGGGGGTCTCATTTCTACAAAATATCTGGGAATTGTTCTAATCTTTGTGTTCTCACTGCCAGTAGCAATTTTGGGGGTCAGTCATTTCTACAAAATATTTGGGAATAGTTCTAATATTTGTGTTCTCACTGTCACCAGCAACTGTGGATTTCTCAATTCTACAAAATATCTAGGAATTGTTGTAAACTGTGTGTTCTCACTGCCACAAGCAATTTTGGGGGTCAGTCATTTCTACAAAATATCTGGGAATTGTTCTAATCTTTGTGTTCTCACTGTCACCAGCAACTGTGGATTTCTCAATTCTACAAAATATCTAGGAATTGTTGTAATCTTTGTGTTCTCACTGCCAGCAACTATTTTGGGGGTCAGTCCTTTCTACAAAATATCTGTGAATTGTTCTAATCTTTGTGTTCTCACTGCCACCAACTATTTTGGGGGTCTCATTTCTACAAAATATCTGGGAATTGTTCTAATCTTTGTGTTCTCACTGCCACCAGCAATTTTCGGGGTCTCATTTCTACAAAATATCTAGGAATTGTTCTAATCTTTGCGTTCTCACTGCCACCAGCAATTGTGGGGTCTCATTTCTACAAAATATTTGGGAATAGTTCTAATATTTGTGTTCTCACTGCCACCAACTATTTTGGGGGTCAGTCAATTCTACAAAATATCTGGGAATTGTTGTAAACTGTGTGTTCTCACTGCCACCAAATATTTTGGGGGTCAGTCATTTCTACAAAATATTTGGGAATAGTTCAAATATTTGTGTTCTCACTGCCACAAGCAATTTTGGGGGTCAGTCATTTCTAAAAAATATCTGGGAATTGTTCTAATCTTTGTGTTCTCACTGTCACCAGCAACTGTGGATTTCTCAATTCTACAAAATATCTAGGAATTGTTGTAATCTTTGTGTTCTCACTGCCAGCAACTATTTTGGGGGTCAGTCATTTCTACAAAATATTTGGGTATAGTTCTAATCTTTGTGTTCTCACTGCCACCAGCAATTTTGGGGTTCAGTCATTTCTACAAAATATCTGGGAATACTTTCAGGAGGCGGGCCGACTGAATTTCCGCTTTTAGCTTGAGCTCTGTCTAACGTTCTCCCTAACCTGCTGGATTCGGGCTTTTAAGGGTCCACACGGACATATTCATGTGGCAGAAGCTCTCCCTATCGTTAGCTGCTCCTATTGAACTGTTCTCGGCTGGCCCTGGAAACGCAGCACTCCCTTCCCTGGAGTCACCAGGCCGATTCCCCATCGGTGGCCTACAGGAACCTCAACCCTCCCCTGTTTTCTGCACCTCTGCTGAACAGGCCCGGACGCACTGCCGGTGTCGAAGGCTGCCGGCTCCGGAGGTGAGCCTCCCTCATACCGACCACCCAGGCAGAGATCGAATCGGACGTTGACGGAAGCCATCTTGTGGAGTCCACGTGGCGGCGCTCCGTTCTGCCTGCGAGTGTTCCCGGGTGGTATCTCCCGTGGCGGTGTGTCAACACCCCGACTTCCTACCAAATACCCGGAGACGATCTACACTGCTTCGCCACTGAGTTTCTAGAGCTGGTTCTTATAAGAAGACGGCCCTTTCGCAGGTACTGTCTCACGGGGGTCATTATCAACCATCCCCTTCGCTGCTGCCGCGGGATTGTCACCTAAATGCGCCGGGCTCCTTTACAGTTGCAGATGGACCACAACCTCTGAACTAATTTTTGTGTCCCAGGGCTCGCCTGGGGCGACCCCCCCCGACTTACTCGATCTGAACAAACACCAACCGTTGCTGGACCTCAGCTTTGCAATACTTTCTATGCCTACACAGGAAAGGAGATAAGGGGGAAAAAAAAAAGTAGGAGAGAAAAACAACGAAAAAAATAATAAATAAAAAGAGACAAAAAAAACAACAATAAACGAAAACAAATTTTTTTCAGTCCCCTTTAATTAGGGGATGCCTCTGTTTTTCATATCAAAAAATTTTCATTCATCGCAAGCACAACGTCTTACAGAAGTTGAGGAACGAGTCTCGACCCTGGAAGATGACGTTAACCCACTGAAGGCACAGATGGACGCACAACAGTCGGTCATTCAATCGCTGACTGAAAAACTGGACGACTTGGAGAATCAAAGCCGTCGCAATAATCTATGAGTGGTTGGCCTCCTGGAGACTGTGAAAGGTCGAGCCCTGCAAGAATGGGCTTCCAACTGGTTACCTACCCCATTGGGTTTGGAAGCCCCCGACCTACCCTTAGCTGTGGAGCGAGTACACCGAGTGGGCCCTGATCTGAATCCGCAATCGGGAAGACCTCATGTCATCATGAGACTTCTCAACTTTGTTGACAAATCCAAGCTATTACAAGCCTTTCACAAAGCCAGTGCTTTGGAGTACAATGGAGCCCCTCTGAGACTGTTTCAGGACTTTTCGGCTTCTATGTCTCTGAAACAACGAGCGTTCTCGCCCCTGTGCTCGGAATTGGTGGCAAAGGACATTCGTTTTTCGCTGCTCTACCCGGCTCGCCTAAGAGTGAATTTTAATGGAGCGACCCATTATTTCGATTCCCCGGCTGAGGCAAGCATGGCTCTCCTTCCAGGTCAATCCCACAAGAGGTCTACCTCGCCCCTCCCTCCACGTACGCCATCTACAAGAATGCGCACAGGAAAGCCTTGATGTGATCGTAGCTGGACATTCATCCCCCTACTTTCCTTCAAAATATGGCGCGATTCTGGTTTGTTATGTTGCAACTAATATTCTCCATTAATCTAAGGTCAAGTCTACTGAGGTTAGATGATTGGTGGTTTATAACCACATCTGACCTCTGGGTCCTGTTGATCCTTTTGTCTATGTTTATGTTACAGTTTGGGGTTAACTGCAGACCCTCTTCACAAGTTCTGGTTCCATTTAAAAGAAATAGTAAAAATTTATTGACGCTCAGAAACAAGGTTTTGAATCTATCACACACTCCCCTCACTGGGCTCCAGGGCTGTAGCTGGGACGACCCTGGTCCCCCTATTAGAAATGGCTATGCCATATCCTCTATGATGGACACTATATGGTGCCCTGTCATCCCGAGACCCTCCCATGTCATCCCTTGAGCCACCTACCCTTAATACCTCCCTCAGACTCCTCTCTTGGAACGTAGAGGGTTTGAACTCTCCCATCAAAAGAAAAAAGATACTTGCTCACTTAGTCACATTGAAACCCGATGTGGTCTTCTTACAGGAGACCCACTGGTCTTCCCCTGACAACCATCTTCGAGCCCCCTGGATTGGGATTTTAATGCGGTTTTGGACTCGGTCTTGGACCGCTCACATGTAGGCTCTCGTCCTGTGCCCCCACGGGCCTCGGCTGGCCCCACCTTTTTAAAAGAGCACTTCAATTTATTCGACGCTTGGCGTTATGTCAATCCTGAAGGAAGGGACTACTCATTTTACTCACACCCCCACGATTCCTTTTCCCGCATAGACATGTTCATACTGTCCTCGACCTTCTATCACTCCATAGTTGACGCAGCGATAGGAATGATACACGTTTCCGACCATGCACCGGTCACGGTGGATTTACAGTTAAAAACTCCCCTCCCACGCTCCCGAAATTGGTGCTTTCCCACCACTCTCCTTCACTCCAACGATTTCAAAGCACACATAGAACTTAGTTGGAACAATTATCTGGACGATAACCTGGAACATGTGGATGATGTTAATTTGTTTTGGGAGGCGGCTAAACCGGTCATGAGGGGTTGTATAATTGAATATATGTCCCGTAAACGTAAAGAGGTTAACAAAAGACTGTTAGAGGCGCACTCCTCCCTAGTTAATTCTTATAGAACCCATGGCGCGCATCCTACCCCTATCACATCAGAACAGTATAAGGCGGACAAACAAAGTTATGCTCAGTTAGCCGAGGAGAAGGCCCAATATTCCTGGCTACACCAGAAGAATCGTTTCTTCCGCTGGGGTAACAAACCAGGGAAACTTCTGGCTAATTTACTGAAATTACAACACCCGTCGATCCCGGCTATAACTAGGATTAAGACCCCCTCTGGTGAAGTGTTAACCGACCCGACAGACATCAATGGGTTTTTCTGTGACTATTTTGAGACATTCTACAAAGCTGAGCTTGATGAGTGGAAAGTCCAGGCCAAATTTTTCATAGCGGCGGAGATGCCGGAATTAGATCCCGAGGCAAGAGAAAAACTAAATGCTCCAATTAGCTCAAAAGACATCTCGGCAGCTACTTCTCGCCTTCGCTCCCACAAAACCCCCGGCCCGGATGGCTTCTCGGCAGAATATTATAAAATGCTAGAGGGCCATCTTGTCCCCCATCTCACGACCTTGTTCAACAATATACTACAGGGAAAGGCCCCACCACCCTCCTTTAATGCGTCCCGGATGATAATGATTCCTAAACCAGACAAAGACCCCTCACTAATAACGTCCTATCACCCAATTTCCCTGTTAAATACCGACTTGAAATTATTATCAGCCATAATGGCTCGACGTCTACAGACCCCGCTAACACAGTTTATCTCCCCCGCTCAAACAGGGTTTCTGACGGGCCGTCACTCCACGCAAAATGTCAGAAAAGCCCTGGCTGCAATCTGGTCATCAAATACCCACGCTCACTCATCGGATTTACTCCTTAGCTGCGATGCCGATAAGGCCTTTGACTGCATATCGTGGTCCTTTTTACGACGATTCTTAAAATATCACTCCTTTGGCGTCCCAATACTTAATTTATTTAATGCTCTGTATGATACTCCTTCCGCTACCATCAAGACTAATGGCCTTAATTCCACCCCTTTCACACTGGAACGGGGCACACGTCAGGGCTGCCCACTCTCCCCACTATTATTTAATTTAGCATTAGAACCACTCCTAAGAATTTTCCAAAAATGCCCAGATTTTAGTGGAATACAAATAGGCTCCCAGGAAGTTTGAATAGTTGCTTTTGCAGATGATTTACTCCTCTTTCTGTCCCGCCCCGATAAGGCGCTCCCAACCCTTTTGACATATTTGGAAGAATTTCACTTAGCATCGGGATTCAAGATTAACTATGATAAAACATTAGCGATACCGTTGGGTACGGATTACGAAAGTTTGATTGGGCAACACAATCCCTTTCGTTGGTGTCGGACAGGGACTTTTAAGTATTTGGGTGTACTACTACCTACAAATTGTAACGTTGGGAGCTTCCAGACTCCCCGTGTGCTTGAGGGCAGCATGTCTGATGCTGCTCGCTGACCAATGCCCGGTTTAAATGGAGACAGGCAGGGAGGTGGCTGCATGAGGCGCGGCTTGAGTGGGGGCACGGTCTGTTGAAGGTCTTTAAAAACCCTCAGTTATTTCTCAGCAGTGCCAGATTGTGGTTATCCATACCTGAGCTCCTTGTACCTGAATGCTATTGTGATTTAACCTGTTATTGACCTCTGCTTGTTTTCTGATTATTCTGCCTTCTGTTGCCCTAGACTATTTTCTTGTACTACGCTACTGCACTGATATCGACCCGGCTATTCCATTTGACTATTCTATACTCTGTATTCCTGATTCTGGCTCGCCTGACTACCCCCGTGTTGCTAACCTGGTTTTGTATTACTACATTGTCTTTTGCTTAACCCTGTCTGTCTAGTTAGTTTACCTGGCCAATTCTAAGGACCAGACAGTTAGGGATCTTCTACGGCTCCTCTGTTGGTAGCTTTTGGGCTCTGTGGAGTGTTGGGCGTTAAGAACTGCGTGGTGGGATACGGGCACTGTGACACAAATATCACAAGATTATATGAGGTTAATGTCCCCCCTCTCCTGTCTCAACTTAAAAAACTGTTAACCTCCTGGGCAAAATTTCCGCTGTCTTACTTGGGGAGATGCAGCCTTATAAAAATGGCCGCATTCCCTCGTCTACTATACCCGATACAAATGCTCCCGTTACTTCTCATCCTGCTTGACCTCTCGGCTGCTTTTGACACTGTTGACCACCCCCTCCTTCTACAGACCCTCAACTCTCTGGGTCTCGGTGACACTGCACTTGCTTGGGTTGACTCCTATTTATCCAACAGGTCCTTCTCTGTGTCCATTGCTGGTAACTCCTCCTCTTCATTTTGTCTATCTGTTGGTGTACCTCAAGGCTCTGTCCTTGGTCCTCTGCTCTTTTCCATCTACACCTCCTCCCTGGGAAAAATCATCAACAGCTTTGGCTTTAATTACCACCTCTACGCTGATGACACTCAGATCTACCTCTCTACCCCTGATCTCTCTCCCCCTGTCCTCTCAAAAGTCAGTGACTGTTTATCTGGCATCTCCTCCTGGATGGCCTCCCACCACCTAAAGATCAACATGTCAAAGACTGAGCTCCTACTTATTCCTCCCTCCAATGCCTCCCCACCTCCTGACTTCTCTATCACGGTGGAGGGTATCACCATCTCCCCATCAAACCAAGTTCGCTGTCTTGGAGTTACACTTGACTCTGCTCTTTCCTTCATCCCCCACATCCAGTCTCTTTCCTCCTCCTGCCGATACCAACTGCATAATATTTCCAGAATTCGGCCATTTCTTACCGCTGTCACCACAAAACAACTCATACACACCCTGGTAATCTCCCGACTCGAGTATTGCAATAATCTCTTATCTGGCCTCCCTCTGTCCCGCCTCTCCCCCTACAATCCATCCTGAACATCTCCACCAGGCTAATTCACCTCACCCGCCGCTCAGTCTCTGCCGCTCCCCTCTGCGAGTCCCTTCACTGGCTACCCATCCACTGCAGAATTAAGTTCAAAATCCTTATCCTTACCTACAAAACCCTCAATAACTCAGCGCCCCACTACCTGTCCTCACTAATCACCAAATACACCCCAGCCCGCTCCCTAAGGTCAAACAGTGACCTGCGCCTAGCTTCTCCCCGCATCACCTCTTCCCATGATAGACTGCAGGATTTCTCACGCGCAGCCCCCACTCTCTGGAACACTCTCCCTCGTACCGTCAGACTTTCCCCTAACTTCTCTTCCTTCAACGCTCCCTTAAAACATTCCTATTTAGGGAAGCCTACCACCCAACTCACTGACGCAACCATCAATCACTCTCACCTTACAGTCCTCTCCTCCTGTTTCCAACCCCAACCCTCCTAGATTGTGAGTTCCTACGGGAATAGGACCCCCATCTCCTCCTGTACTGTTTGTCAAATGTTGTTCAATGTATTGTAACCCTGTCTATACTGTGCTTATTGTACAGCGCTGCGGAATATGCTGGCGCTTTATAAATAAAGAATAATAATAATAATAATAATAATACTTCTCAAACGCAAAGATATAGCGCACATTCATGCTCTGTTTACCAGATTCATCTGGAATGGGGGTAGACCACGCATAGCACTACGTAAACTTCAGCTTCCCTATAACATGGGGGGATTGAATTTACCAGACATGTATTCTTATAATATCGCAGCCCTATACCGAATTGTGGCGGACTGGATAGCGGACTCATCCAAATACACCGATTGCACCTTGGATCGAGCCATGTCTTTCCCACTATCCCCACTGGCTTTCCTTCAATCCCCCCTGTCAAGAATCCCCCCGACCCAAAGATCTAATCCCCTACTTTTCACAGGACGAGAGGCGTGGTATTGAGCTCAAATACAGAGGGGCTTGTCCTGGACATCCTCGATTTTCCCACCATTACTGCGTAACCCTGCTTTCCAAACAGGCTCAGCGGCTTCTGCGTTTCGGGTCTTGGCGACTAAAGGTTTAACTCAAATAGGCCATCTGTTGTCGGGACCAACACACTCCCTCATCTCCTATAGAGATCTGTGTGTCTTGGCAGCCCCTGCTCCTCTACACTCGGTATATTATATGCAACTATCGGCATTTGTATCGACACAGTTAAATACCTTAAAACCACAGGACTTCTCCAATCCCCTTAATACTCAGGCATCTATGGGTCCATCCACAGCATCATTTTGCGCACTGCTTCGGCCTCAATTTGACTGGTCGGTAGCGACCACAGGCATAGCGGCCTGGTGTGTTCAACTTCCCAAACAGTCGCCCTTTACCTTAATTATGGCCACTAATAATTTACGTAAACAGATCCCCTCAGCTCAATATGACAAAATGTTTTTGAAATTACTACATGGCGCTTATATAGCCCCGG
Organism: Leptobrachium leishanense; assembly: GCA_009667805.1. Classification (NCBI taxonomy): domain Eukaryota; kingdom Metazoa; phylum Chordata; class Amphibia; order Anura; family Megophryidae; genus Leptobrachium; species Leptobrachium leishanense. The sequence goes on along the minus strand of RXON01003918.1, from coordinate 16,377 downwards.
ATAGATTGGCCCGAATAACACCCCTCAGTTCTGGTAGTTGCCTTAAATGCGCACAGGCCAACGCGGATCTTTTTCACTGCTTATGGTCCTGCCCATTAGTTTTAAACTTTTGGAAGTCCATACGGAGATTTGGCGTTCAGATCCTAAAATTAGCGGTACCCACCTCCCCAGACTGAGCTATGTTTAACCTCTTCTCCGACAGCGAAAGACTTGGGTTCAGCAGGAATCAGAGGGCAGTGGCGACTCTAGGAACAATATTTAGGGGGGGCACAGAAGATACCGCAGTCAAAACGGGGGGCACTAATTATTTTCACCACTAAATCATATCACTGAATAAAACTAAGGTGCTCAATCACCTGTATGAGCTAAAACACCATCGCTAAAAGAAACATTTAGTGCGAGTTGCTAAAACATAGTGCCTGACGACCCACGAACAGATCACCTTGTCTGCAGTAGTCCATGAACAAGGTCGTTTAGCGCACGCTAGGAAAACTCTAAGACCCGGGCTGAGACCCAGCGCTAATGCGGTTGTGTACAGGATAGAACGTTTTTTTTTCCAGTGCCGGGCCATACCTATCCCCCGCCCTCACAAGCTTGAATATGAACACATCCAGTGAATAACCTCACACCCCTGCATTATTAAAATCATCCAAGGTGGCCGTATCATCCATGGTTTGATGCACACATATATTAAGGCTGATGGGCATTGCATGATAAATGCCACCCAACAGCAGGTAAAATCCTTACACTGCATTTAATAGATCCAAAAGGAAGGCCAGGTGAGCGACAAAAATTTCCCTGCTGCAGCATATAAATAATACATGTTTCAGGGCAAGACTTATTCACATGTCCCTTTAAACATGGTCCACACAGTCACCCTAATAACCAACCGCTTCCATACTATGCATAACCCCCAGCATAAAATGTTTAAAATTAGGCAATATATTAGAATTAGGATATATGTGGATAAAGGATACTTTTATAATAGAGCCGACTGCAACAGCAACGACAATGCGGACCAGATCCATTGCTATAGTGTATGGGGCCAAGAGAACACCTGTGCTGCATTCCTTTCAATTGCCTGTTAATTTTGGCGAAGATCTGTTTTTTTTGGAGTTAGCACCAGGGTTAAGCAGTAGGTAAAATGGTGCAATTAGTGCCCCTCAAAAAATTAGCGCTGGCACCAACTGATCTGCTAGCTGCAAAAGCGCTAGAGATCTCTAGCGCTCCCCATGTTGAGTAAAGGACGCGGAAAGTACAGTAAGCTCGAGCTACAAATCGCTAATAGCAACGCGCTAAGTGATTTTTCCCGTTTGTAGCGAGAGGCAAAAGATCTGTTGGTCAGGCGCTAGACTCGATTAACCTGGCGCTAACGCAAAACCATGCCGACGCAAGGGTTAACTCACACCAGGTAATAGTGCCCTAAATAAGTATATATAAATAAGATTCCAAAACCCCAGAGTAATGTGATGCAATGAGTAATGTGATGCAATGATGCCTTTTTATTGTACTAACATGATACTTTATTTGCCGCAGTTCGGCAGTTTTCGCTGAATGTCTGATTGCTCCTTCAGCGACTCCACTTTTAGCAAATTACAGTGACCAATCGCTAATAGGGAATTCACTTTATTTTCGGCGAAATAAATTCCCCGAAATGTGACAAAAAGCAGAAGATCTAAAGATGATTAGACCCTTTAGATTCTAACTTCCATAATAACCCCTAAAATGCCATAAACCCAGGGAAATACAATAAAAATAATAAACAATGTGGCATTTAGCCTACTCATTAACCCCTAAAATGCCATTGATCAAGGTAAAACATGAAATGAATACACTGTGAGGCATATAGCTAACACATTAACCCCTAAAATGCCATTAATCAAGGAAAAAATAAAATGTATAATGTGAGGGATGAAGCCTACCCATTAACCCTTAATATACAACTAAACCAAGGCAAAAACTAATGTAATACACAATGTAATGTATAGTCTGAACATTAACCACTTCACTGCTGAGACATTTCAACCCTGTGAAAATGCTTAAGTTTAAGTGCCTCTTATTATTTAATGTTTTTGACTTTTATTTCAAACGGAATATGGTCATGTTGGGTATCATTGGAAAGGCCAGAATCTGCTCTTTCCAATGACACCTATATCGTCCATATACGATGCAAAGGGACGGAGATACACTCGTCCGAAGAAGTGTGGTAAGCTGGAATCTGATTTTTGGTGGGTGGGGCACATGGGGGGGCAAGGAATAACCTAGGGGGGCAATTGCCCCCCCCCTTGCCCCCCTGTAGAGTCACCTATGTCAGAGGGCCCTATTGGGAATACTATCCGCAGTAGCTAAAAAGGCCATTTTGGGGAACTGGATTGCCACCTCTCCCCCCATATTCTCTATGTTTTATTCCTTCTTTTATGCTATTTTTCAGTATGATTGGGTGGAGACTGCTCTACATAAAGATGATAAAGTACAACAGTTTTTTGAAAAATGGGAACACTTTATGTCATATTTGCCAGAAGATGTCACTGTAAAACTGAAAAGAGAGTTTGAATTTACTAATTGGTACCTGTCTAGATCCCTATCATCCCCTCCCTTAAGACCTAACACTCAGGCACTATTAGAACTTTCAGAATTTTCTGATGTCTTACCGTTTGTTTAAAATTTCTTGATGTGAGATTCTCATGTTAGCTATGGGATGGGAGGGTTGACTTCCTAAGTGGGAATGTGAATATGCATATTGTACTTGAACTGAGTTTGTCAATTTCAAAAATAAAGTTTTAAAAAAAATAGAAAATATCTGGGAATTGTTCTAATCTTTGTGTTCTCACTGCCACCAACTATTTTGGGGGTCTCATTTCTACAAAATATCTGGGAATTGTTCTAATCTTTGTGTTCTCACTGCCACCAACTATTTTGGGGGTCTCATTTCTAGAAGATACCTGGGAATTGTTGTAATCTGTGTGCTCTCACTGCCACCCATCAGGGGTCTCACTGATTTGTAGGAGGTATTTTAATATATATATAATATATATAATATATATATATATATATAAACGCCACGTTTCCACGTGTAGATGCAGATAATTGCTCCGGTGCTGGACTCTCGCCGATCCAATTATGCAGAGTTTACCAAGGAGACCGCTCCACGGAGTCTTCAATTCAAAGATATTTTATTGTGAAAAATATTCAACGTTTCAGTCCCATTACAGACTTTCGTCAGGAATATACAAAAATCACAAACACCAACATTTTATAGAAAAAAATACACATTAATTGCACACCTGTATCTACGGACGTCAACTACGCAGCGCGCGTGCCGTCGAAGCCGGAACTTTGGCACGGAGCGGTCAGGTGACCGTAACCATAGTAACCAGACGCCGGCTCCAAGAGCAGAAGCAGCGCGGCGGAGCCATTTGGGATGGTGATGTGTTACAGCTTGAGCAGAAAATGATTGTGTTGAATAATCTTCCCACGACAATACGATTTACATATCGAAGCGATCCCCAAAAGGCAGAGTTCCTAGATCTTGACATCTTTCGGTTAGAACATCACATAGCTTATTCGCTTTTTCGTAAACCAACTGATCGCAACACTATCCTGCATAATCACAGTTTCCATCCCCCTAAACTCAAGGACTCCCTACCTGTGTCCCAGTTTCTTAGGGTTCTCCGCAATAACTCCAACCCAGATATACGAGAGAGACAGATTGATACGATGCGACTTCGGTTCCTTGAGCGGGGGTATTCTAGCCCCACTCTTACAACTGCCTTGGCTAATGCACGATCCAAATTTGAAACCAGTGATCCCACTTCCCCAGAAGTTGCATCCCCCAGGTTTCTGTTTCCTCAGAAATATAACACTCAATCTAGACGCATTAATAATTGCATACGCCGTAACTGGCATATGCTGCAAAGTGATACTAGTTTGGAAGGCAAGTTTAGACAACCCCCAATCATGTGTTATAAAAGAAATAGAAATCTGAGAGATTTATTGGTCCACACAGACCAATATACACGCAATCAGAGCACGTTGGTAACTAGTCCAGGGTGCTTCCGATGTTTGGGATGTACTACATGTAATTTTGTAAACCCTTGCAAATCTTTCCAGCACCCACACACTGGTCGCATCTTTAGGATTAGGTTTAGGATAACATGCACAACTAGAATTGTGATTTATGTGCTTACGTGCCCATGTATTCTGGCATATGTGGGTAAGACCACTACTGATCTCCGAACTCGCATGGCTAATCACCAGTCCTCCATCAGGGCAGCATTGAGTGGCGGTGAAAGTCCCCAACCCGTGGCCCGACACTTTAAAGAGTTTGGTCATGCACTCTCGACTTTGAGAGTGAGACTTATTGACCACGTTCCAGAGCTCCCACGAGGGGGAGATCGGGCGAGTGAACTGTTACGAAAGGAGGCCTTCTGGATTTTCACCTTGAATACTATAGCTCCTAGGGGATTAAATGAATTTAATTCGTATGGCCCATTTCTTCCAGAAAGGCAGAGATAACTCCAGTGGCTTCGATTTTCTGTGTTCCTTATTGTTTTTTATTAATGGCATTAGCGATTGATATATCTTTAAAATCTTTAGGGTATATTTTACTGAGAAGTTATTTTTATGCCTTCTTTATACATAATGTTTTATATCATAAGCTCACTGATCAATTTATAAAGCTGTATTACAGCTCTTTAATGCGATACGTGTTGTATTTATGCATGAGGGGTTTACTATTCATGCATCTTTTTTCTCGTTTTGGTTTGAAATGTACTATCTTATTATGAATATTTTTCTTATATCTGTTGTTTTTTATAGTCCGTTTTTCTTAGTCGCATTACCTACTTATCGTACGTCTTCAAGGTTCAATCTTTGGGTTTATGCACTTTGTTATTCTTTTGAGCTATTAGAATAATTCATGAATCTTACCCTTTCTTTTGGGTTTGTTTTTAGTTTTTCTGCTTATGTTTACATTTTCGTCCTCCGCCGCGCTGCTTCTGCTCTTGGAGCCGGCGTCTGGTTACTATGGTTACGGTCACCTGACCGCTCCATGCCAGAGTTCCAGCTTCGACGGCACGCGCGCTGCGTAGTTGACGTTCGTAGATACAGGTGTGCAATTAATGTGTATTTTTTTCTATAAAATGTTGGTGTTTGTGATTTTTGTATGTTCCTGACGAAAGTCTGTAATGGGACTGAAACGTTGAATATTTTTCACAATAAAATATCTTTGAATTGAAGACTCCGTGGAGCGGTCTCCTTGGTAAACTCTATATATATATATATATTTATTAAAAAAAATTCAAAACAAAAATAAATAAACAATTTTTTTTGTTTTGTTAATGCAGAAATATTGTTCCAACTTCAATTATAATGTGAACAATGATGCTGCACTAACGATTTTTGTATGCAGTGCGTTTGTTAAAAATTGAGAAATTTTCCCTCCAAAAAATGTAACGAGTCCCCATTTCTAATTTTTCTAACATGCGCACCCCATAGAAAATATAACCGCAAATGCTTGCATGTTAAAATGTGAAAAAAAAAACTTTCCACATTGTAAGTTATTAAAAATTCAAATTTTATTGCATTTTTTGTTATAATATACAAACAGGACATGACGTATACATATACTAATGACATTTTATGAATCTGCCGAGTCTGCCCGGAAAGAATGATATATAATATGTCTGGGTCATATATCAAAATATGGCTTCAAAACCCGGTTAAACATGATGAGCGAAAGCGGTAAAAATGACCTCAGCACAGAGGTGTGAAAAGCCTCAGTAGCGAAAGGGTTAAAGGAAAACCTGAATCGGTGCAAATGATGCTTTCTGGGGTCCTGGGATCTCGCGTTATATATGGAAAAAATAGACAATAATAGTGCAATACAGTATGCTATAAATATAATTATAGTGATACAGGTGATTTCCCACTCACAAGTGTAGAGCCCAATCACTGGCTCTGAGTGGGTCCAGACATGCGGGTATATTGTCTTCCAAATTCTCAGGTGACCCCCACCTTGCCTAGAATGTTCTGTCCAGAATCGTGCAATGGAAGACAGAAAAGAGAAAAACTCCTTGCGCTGATCTGCGAGGTCTACAATATAGTGTACTAGAGATTTGTACTCACATTTTTTCTCTAGGATAGGCGCTCATGGTTTTTTTTAGTTTTTAGGAAACCCAAAGGAAAACTACCTAGGATCCAAAAGATGGCACAGCATCAACAGGATCGAGGATTGAAAAAAATAAAATTTATTTAAAACAAATTAAAACATGCTTCAGAACGCATTTCGCCGCATAAAATCGCGGCTTCATCAGCTGGTATAGTGTATCACTATAATTATATTTATAGCATACTGTATTGCACTATTATTGTCTATTTTTTCCATATATAACGCGAGATCCCAGTACCCCAGAAAGCATCGATTCAGGTTATATATTTTATATACTGTGTGCATTGGTATAGGGGAAACCACTATATCCTGTTATTGGCCATCTGGGGTGCCATGGTGGTGGATACATATTGTGTGGCGCTGCACCATCCCTTGTATAAAGGAAAACCATTTGCCATCATTTGAAATGTGATTTTTTTGTTTTTAAATGTTTCTATACATCCTACAAATCCGCCACTTCACGGGCAGGTTATGGGGACCTCCTAGGCACGATATTTGAAGAAATTTTTTGTTTTTATTTTTAACCTTTATTTCATGGAAAACTCACTGTTAATGGGTTCACATTAATCAATTGCGTGCTTGTCATCCTAGATCTCAGCTAAGAATGTGTGAAGATGGACCAGCAGAAGACACGTAACTGGTATCATTGGAAGTGGAGAGGAGAGGTGCACAATGAGCAGTGCCGTGAGGTTGAAATTAGGCACATACTAGACATCTATGGCAATATATTTGGAAGTCTTGTAACATATGGGGCCAATAAGCATAATCCCGCAATAACTCATAGGTGATCTTTTCACCTCGATGTCCCGCAGTGGGTGCATTGTGGGCATGTTGCAGCATTAAACCTCTAAAGGCAGTAGGGACTATCCATTGTTGTATACCATACTTAGATGTTCTGATCAATAGACCATCCTTAATACTGAATTGGGCCTTGGATCTCATTAAAAGTAGGGATGAGCCGAACACCCCAGAGTTCGGTTTGCATTCGAACTCAAACTATTCAAAAGTTCGAATTCTAACTCGAACTCGAACACGAACTCAATACAAGTCAATGGGACTCAAAATTCGATTTTTAGAGTGCCCTCCAAGAGGGCATATATGCTTGATATTTGCCATAAAAGGTGTATGGGGGTCTGGGTAGTGCCCTGGGGGACAGGAAACAATGAAAAAAAGTTTTTAAAAAAAAGTTTTTAATAGGACAGTGAGTTTTCCATGAAATAAGGGTTAAAAATAAAAACGGAAAATTCCTTCAAATATCGAGCCTAGGAGGTCCCCATAACCTGCCCGTGAAGTGGCGGATTTCTAGGATGTATAGAAACATTTAAAAACAATGACGTTTCAAATGACGGTAAATGCTTTTCCATTAATCTATTCATAAACAACTGCTTGGGGCGACAGCCTGTATGAAAAGACATTTTAGGACGCGCAGAAAAAGATTCGTGATTTTTTGGCTAAATTATTGTGAAACTTATGCAGGCTTTGGATGAAAGTAACAATAGGTGATTTAAAATTGGGCCTTTAGCGTCGGCAACAGTGCCGTCACACTGTAACCCCTCTGAGGATATGAATCTGGTACAGGCGTCAGTGGCAGTGCACCCAGATATTGTGCTTTTGGTGCAAGGCCAGCAAGTGCATTTATACAGTAACCCCTTTGTAGTATTGTGGAAGAGTGCAGGGGTGGACCATGCGGTCCTATATTAACCCTTTCGCTGCTGAGGCTTTTCACACCTCTGTTCTGAGGTCATTTTTACCGGTTTTGCTCATCATGTTTAAACGCGTTTTGAAGGCTTATTTTAGTATATGACCCAGACATATTATATATCGTTCTTTCCGTCAGACCCGGTAGATTCATAATATGTCATTATTATAAGTATACGTCATGACCTGTCTGTATATTATAACAAAAAAATGCAATATAATATTGTATTTTCAATAAATTTACAATGTGTAAAGTGTTTTTTTTTCACATTTTAACATGCGAGCAATTGCGGTTATATTTTGTATGGGGTGCGCTTGTTAAAAAATTAGAGATGGGGTCTCGTTACATTTTTTTTGGGGAAAATTACACAATTTTTAACAAAACGCACCGCATACAAAAATCGTTAGTGCAGCATCATTGTTCACATTATAATTGAAATGGGAAACAATATTGCTGCATTAAAGAACCAAAGAAAAGAAAAAAAAAATTATTTTTTCTTATAATTTTTTTAAATATATTTTTTATTTTAAATTTTTATTTTTTAAAAAAAAAATTTTCACTGTAGTGTTTGGTATCATTGGAACGGCCATGCTCTGGCCGATCCAACCAAACTTTAACCCCTAGCTGCCACGGATCGGGAGATAGGGAGTTCATTGGAACTCCCTTTCTCCACCGTTGGTGGCAGTTAGGGGTTAACTCTAGGACTGGCGTCATCGTGCTATGCATGATGACGTCAGTCCTCAGGGGGAGTTCCCCGAGGCTTAGCTGACATCCAAGATGTCGGCCAGCTCTGGGAAAGGATCACGAACCGGCGCTTTTCAGCGCTGATTCGCGATCCAGCTCCCCAGGGGTTAATGCTAGGCACCATTTGGAAGAGCAGGCTGTGCCCTTCCAAATGGTGCCTGGGTTAACCCCCGCAATGCCACCGATCGGGAGGGAGAGAGGTCCGAAGGACCTCCCCCCTCCCTTTCAGGCGCCTCCTCCGCACATGCGGGGGGCGCCTGAATTAGGTGTCATCGCGCCGCCGCGATGACACCTAATTTCATCGGCGACTGTTCCGGATGTTCCTGATCGAGGATGTCAGCCCGCACCGGGGGGGGCAGCGATCGGCCGGAACCCGGCCGAACGCTGACCCCAAAGGGAGGACGCGCTCTGCGCGTCCTCCGCACAGCAGGAGCCATGCGGAGGACGCGCTGAGCGCGTCCTCCGCATGGAAGTGGTTAAAAAGATATGAATCTGGTAAAGGTGTCAGTGCACCCAGATATTTTGCTTTTGGTGCCAGGCCAGCAAGTGCAATTATACAGTAACCCCTCTGTGGTATTGTGGAAGAGTGCAGGGGTAGACCATGTGGTCCTAAATTAAAAAGATATTAATCTGGTACAGGCGTCAGTGCATCCAGATATTGAGCCTTTGGTGCCAGGCCTGCAAGTGCCACCATACAGTAACCCCTCTGTGGTATTGTGGAAGAGTGCAAGGGTGGACCATGGACCATGCGGTCCTATATTAAAATGATATGAATCTGGTAAAGGCGTCAGTGCACCCAGATATTGTGCTTTTGGTGCCAGGCCAGCAAGTGACATCATACAGTAACGCCTCTGTGGTATTGTGGAAGAGTGCAGGAGTGGACCATGCGGTCCTATATTAAAAAGATATGAATCTGGTAAAGGCGTCAGTGCAACAAGATATTGTGCTTTTGGTGCCAGGCCTGCAAGTGCACTGAACGTCCTTTCAGAAAACACGCTAGATGAAGGGCAACCTAGTAGCTGCATAGCATATTGGCTAAATTCTGGCCAGTGATACAATCTCAACACCCAGTAAGCCAGTGGATCATCTGCTGGAAAGGTATCCAGGTCTGCCCTTGCCCCTAGGTAGTCCTGCACCATATGGTGAAGACGCTGGCAATGGGTGCCTACATTTGATGTCCCTGGGCGTCGTGGACTAAAAAAATTTAAAAAGGCATCAGTCAAGCGGCCCCGGCCTTCACCACTATTCCTCTGATAATCCGCAGCCTCAGAAGCACATGTGTCATCACTTGGTAACCTACCAGTGCCTGGAAAGGTGTTACACAAGTGTCGCTTTAGAGCGTCTTCATGTTTTTTCATCCTGTGCTCCCTCTGTGTGAGCAGGATGAGCTCTGCAACTTTACCATTGTATCGTGGATCAAGAAGAGTTGCCAACCAGTAATGATCCCTCTCCTTGATAGCACGAATCCTTTAGCAGGCTTTGCAGGATAAGGGAGCCCATGCTGCGTAGGTTGGAGGTGGCATTAGCCCGAGTCTTCCTGGTAAATGAGGAGGATGACCCCATTTTGCACTTCCTCCTCCCAGCCACGTACTAGTCCTTGTGTTTCTGGGCACACAGAACCCTCCCTTGAGGAATCCCCACCTTCAATGCCCCCACTACTTAAATATTCCTCTTCCTCATCCTCCTCATCCTCCTCCTGTCTGATCTGAGGAGGATCCACTGGAATGCTGTCTGCTGAAAGACTGGGGCCTTCAGAGCTAGGGAAGGCCTCCTCTTCCTCCCGCTGCTCTGCCTCTAGAGCTACATCTATAATTCCCTGCAGAGTGTGCTCCAGCAGGAACACTAAAGGAATTGTGTCACTGATGCATGTACTGTCCCTGCTCACTATCCTCGTTGCCTCCTCAAATGGTGACAGTACAGTGCATGCATCCTTGATCATCAGCCACTGCGGGGGGGGAAAAACCAAGATGACCTGAACCTGTCCTTGTGCCATACTCACACAGGTACTCGTTGATGGCCCTCTGCTGCTTGTGCAGATGCTGCACCATTGCTAATGTCAAGTTCCACCTGGTGGGCATGTCACAGATCAGACGGTTTGTGGGAAGATGGAATTCTCTTTCAATTTCTGCCAGTCGAACACTTGCTGGGAATGACCGTCTGAAGTGGCTGCAGACTTTTCTGGCCAGGCTGAGAAGCTCTGCCAGCCCTGGGTACCTGGTTAGGAAACGCTGTACCACCATATTTAGGACGTGTGCTAGGCATGGTACATGCATCAACTTACCAAGGCGTAAGGCGGAGAGAAGGTTGCTGCCATTATGACAGACGACCACTCCAAGCTGAAGCTGGCATATTGTTAACCATCTCTGCACCTGCCCCTGCAGAGCTGACAGAATTTCTGGCCTGGTGTGGCTCCTGTCCCCTAAACAAACCAGCTCAAGCACAGTTTGGCATCTTTTTGCTTGAGCCATTGCGTAACCCCTGTCATGTGTTGGTTTAACTGCCACTTCGCCAGAGACACAGAAGGAGGAGGAGGAGGAAGAGGGAGAGGTGGTGGTGGAGCAGACAGACCTTATACAAGCAGCTTTCTGGAGGTGTGGTGGATGAAAAAGCTTCAGCACAGAGCCCCGTCTTGGATCCCTCCCAGCTGCAATCAGAGTTAACCAGTGTGCCGTTAAGGAAATGTAACGACCCTGTCCATGCTTGCTGGACCACGTGTCTAAAGTCACATGAACCTTGCTGCTGACTGCCTTTCCCAATGACTCGATAACATTGTCTTCCACGTGCTGTTATAGTGCTGGAATGGCCTTCCGTGAAAAGTAATGGCGTATTGGAACCTGCCACTGTGGTACAGCACATTCAGCAAATTCACGGAAGGGAGCAGAGTCCACCAGCTGGAAAGGCAGCAGCTGCAATGCGAGTAATTTTGCTAAGCTGGCATTTAGACGCTGTGCTTGGGGATGGTTGGGACTATATTTTTTTTACGCTGCAGCCGTTGGGGTAACGTAATCTGACTGCGTAAATCTTCAGCTGATGGGATGCTGTCACATTGTGAGGAAGGACCTGGTACATCCATTACTGTAGCATCATCCCTGTCAGTGGAGGTTGTAGCAGGCAATGACATGGCAGGACATACAGTGGGGGTAGAGACAGATGAGGAGGAGGAGGAGTACCTACGCAAAGTTTTGCGCCAACAGGATGCATGGCAGGTGGTCATGTCACCTCAAGCAGGTGGTACCCAAGTGTCCAGGGTCTTTCCCACGCTTGAACCTCATCTGACATAGATTACAAATAGCAATGGTGGGGTCTGCTGCACATTTCTTAAAGAACTCCCAGACAGCAGAGTTCCTGGATGTGTGCTTTGAGACAACAGTGCTCTGCACCTGAGCAGCTCTGACATCTGATGCCTTGGACTGGCTACGGTTGCTCATAGAGGATGTTGTGCCTCGTGTTTGTTGTGCCTCCTCCTCCTCCTCACTTGACTCCTGTGTTCGATCAGGCACCCAGGTGGAGTCAGGGACCTCATCATCATTGTCATCACCCCTTATCTCGTCATCACTGGAGCCAACTTGGCAGTATGCTGCAGCTGCTGGGACAACATGAGTGCCAGTTATTTGTGTGTCAACACTGGCACCCCCTTCCTTTAGGTTGATTATACTCCCTTCCTCAACCTCAGAGATTGAATCAGAGCACTGTACTTGCTGTGCATCCTCAAGCAGCATGTCATGGACATGGAGGCTGCATTAGATGCTTTGGCAGCAGAGGTGGACTGTAAAGTACTACAAGCCTGGCTGGCAGAGGACTCGGGAGATGAGGATGGCCTGGTTAGCCAATCCACCAAATCCTCTGTATGTTGCTGCTGCTTAAGACGGCCAGCACCAGTTAGAAAGGACAAGCGTGCCCCTGCAGAGGATGCACCACGTCCACCACAACCAGATCACAGCCTCCCGACACAGGGGCTGCTTGCCCTCTTATCTGTGTCTGGGAGTGTCTGCCTGTCCTTTTTGGTTTTTCTGACATGGTGAGTGATATATAGATTAAATGTATACAGAACTTTGATTCAACTCTGGTATAAAGATTAAAGATTTCCAGAACTCTGGTATAACTCAGTGACACACCCTGATAGCTGGCAGCCAGTGACAAAACACAGATTACATCAATTCCCAAATATTTTGTTGAAATTACTGACCCCCAAAATTCAGGGCGGCAGTGACAAGACACAGATTACCTCAATTCCCAAATATTTTTTAGAAATTACTGACCCCCCAAAATAGTTGCTAGTGGCAGTGACAAGACACAGATTACCTCAATTCCCAAATATTTTGTAGAAATTACTGACCCCCCAAAATTCAGGGTGGCAGTGACAAGACACAGATTAACTCAATTCCCAGATATTTTGTAGAAATGAGACCCCCCCCCCCAGTAGCTGGTGGCAGACTGGCAGTGAGAACACACACTAACACAACAACAATCTCCTTTCAAATCTTCTCTCAAACGCATGCTGAAGCGCTGTATGAAACCTTATATAGTGTGCTGTGGGACTTAGCTCTGTGAGCCCATGATTGGGCCAAATTTGCCCAATCAGGACTCTGAGCCATGATTGGCATAGTCTTGAACCTGTCTTGCACCTGACCTGTGGTCAGGTGCAAGGCTGTAGCCAATTACAAGCTTCAGACCAGTGGTAAAGTGCATTGTGGTCCATTGTGGTGCATTGTGGGCGAACATGCTGTGAACACACAGAAATGTTCGTAGTTCGCGAACATGCGAACAGGCGATGTTCGAATCGAACTCCGAACCGATCGAACCGAACAGCTCATCCCTAATCATGCATAATGGTCTCTGAGATTCCTTCAAGAAACACCGTAACAAGCACATCATTTGGCCAGAGAAGTTCTGATGACAAAGTTTTAAACTCTATAGTATATTCAGCAACTCAGCGGTTGTCCTGGGAAATACGCCATAAAGCTCTGGCTACCCCTGTTGCCCTTCTAGCGGGGTCAAACGTATGCTTTAAACTATCATAAACTCAGCATAATTGTATATCACTGGCCTGTCCAGATCGCATAAAGGGGTTGCCCACAGGAGAGCTTTATCAGTCAGGTGGCTCTATCTGTGGGACACATGCCAGGGTTTAACTCGAACATGATACTTATTTGGGTTACAAACCCTCTACAGGACCCAGTACTCCCATTAAAACTTGTGGGAGTCTTTAAGTAAACGTGCGATACCTCAGTAGCAGTCATAGAGGAAACAGAGACTGTTTGTGTAGACCTGTCAATCACAGGAGAAGGAGGCAACGCCTGACCAAATTCTGAAAACTGCTTCAAGAGTAGGCCCAAGGCCTGACTAAATTGATCCATACGTTGCTCTTGATTTTCTTGCTTATTAATGATGCTGCCCAGTTTAGACAGGAGTACAGATATCATTGCTGGATCCATTGGTCCTGTTGTGATGTAACGGGGGAGTAGCGCCCACTAGGTAGTGGCGGAGTTGAGATCCTTAAGGGCAACAATACTTTCTTGATTAACACAGAAACAGCAAAAAATACAGTTTGTAACTCAAGAGCCAAGGGACTCAAAGGACTAGCTGAATTGCCTCTAGGCTCCGAGGGTTTTGAGACCGACAGAAAGCCTAGGACACGCTCAGAAACACAATACGTGGGACGACAGTCCGTGAAGTATTCAAGGTGCAGGGCAGTCAGAGATGCAGAAACCAATCGTTCTGATCAATACTTGTGGTTAGTAGATACCTGGTGAATCTTGGAAGGTACTGGCTTGCATACAGGATTGTTATTGCTAATATGTACAGAGATGCGATTAGAAATAACATTAAACAGAAATAAACAATCGTTTGTTATCGTGGTCTTTGCAAAAACATTAACATGAGTAGTAGCCTGGGTAAAGGTACCCTGGAGGGTTACAAACGATATCCCCAGATGTGATGGGACAGAAAACAAACAGCGAGCAATCAACCCAGCAACCAGCATGGGGTTAAATCACTAAAACACGCAAACAGCGTAAAACACACGATAGAGAAAGTGTGGTCAAAGCCAAGCCGGGTCAAATAAGGAGCAGGAATCTCATACAAAGCAGGGTCATCAACAGTTAATTCAATCAGATGCAGGAAGTAGCGGCGCGTGAAACAAACTCCACAACAGGGCGACGAGGCAACTCCTCGAGCCCTGTTTTAAAGCCGGTGGCTCCTGGTGACCACACCTGACCCCGCCCCCTCAGATGCCGATCTGCCAGCAGAAAGTGCTGGCACCTGGCCAGCCAGTGTTCCCCCTTCTTGCCCAGACCCCCCAGGGAGTACAGCGGGGGCTGAGGATGTAACAGCTACTAGGTTGCCCTTCATCCTGTGTGCTTTCTGAAAGGACGTTCAGTGCCGCTGGAGGTTTTGTCACACACAAAAGAGTGCGTCTGTCCACCGACTCTGTAGACCAGCTGACATTTATAAAAATGAATCAGTCCTAGATCAGCAGCTATCACTCCCCTGATGCTGATGTATCTGAATAGATCGGATCTCTTCTGCATTCCCAAAACCTTCTCCACTGCACTCTTCCACAATACCTCAGAGGTGTTACGGTGTGAAGGCACTAGCTGCCACCAAATGCCCAATTTTGCACTGACACTGATGCGTGTACCAGATTCATATAATTTTAATATTTGATGGCAGGGTCCACCCCTGCACTCTTACATAATACCTCAGAGGGGTTACGGTGTGAAGGCACAAGCTGGCACCAAAGGCCCAATTTTAGTGCACCTGTTGTTACTTTCATCCAAAGCCTGCATAAGTTTCACCATAATTTTAGCCAAAAAAATCACTAAAACTTGTTCTGCGTCTCCTAAAACGTCTCCTCTTTTCATACAGGCTGCCGCCCCAAGTAGTTGTTTATGAATAGATTAAAGGAAAACCATTTACCGTAATTTGAAATGTCATTTTTTTCTTTTTAAATGTTTCTATACATCCGACAAATCCGCCACTTCACGGGCAGGTTATTGGGACCTCCTAGGCACGATATTTGAGGGAATTTTTTTGTTTTTATTCTTAACCCTTATTTCATGGAAAAATCACTGTTCCTTTAAAAATGTTGTTTTTTTTAAACTTTTTTTCCTTGTTTCCTGTCCCCCAGGACACTACCCAGACTTTATCTTGCAAATATCTTGCATATATGCCCTCTTGCAGGGCACTCTAAAAAATCGATCGTTCGAGTCCCATAGACTTGCATTGAGTTCGGATCGTGTTCGCGTCCTAACTCCAACTTTTGAAATTGTTCGAGTTCGAATACGAAATGAACACGGGAGTGTTCGGCTCATCACTAGTGGCAACACACAGATTCAAATTCACACAACTCTGGTATAAGTCAGTGATACAGCCTGATAGCCTTTGCAGTGGGAACACACAAATTCAAATTCACACAACTCTGGTATAAGTCAGTGATACAGCCTGATAGCCTGGCAGCAGCTGGCAGTGCCAACACACAGATTACAATTCCCAGATATCTGCTAGACGTATTTGGGACCCACTGATAGCTGGCAGTGAGAAGACACAGATTACAATTCCCAGATATCTGCTAGAAGTCTGTGAGACAGAGTGAAAGAACAATCTCCTCTCACTCCTGCAAAATAAAACATGTGCTGGGGCTGCAGGGAAGCCGTATATATATAGTGTGCTGCGGCTACTTAGCTCTGTGAGTCCATGATTGGGCAAAATTTGCCCAATCAGGACTCCGAGCCCTGATTGGCATAGTCTTGCACCTGTCGTGTAC
>RXON01003917.1:0-27441 GCA_009667805.1 Leptobrachium leishanense | reverse complement strand
TACAGGCTGAGTGATTGACAGGCCCCCGGGTGGGGGGGATACAGGCTGAGTGATTGACAGGCCCCCGGGTGGGGGGGGATACAGGCTGAGTGATTGACAGGCCCCCGGGTGGGGGGGGGATACAGGCTGAGTGATTGACAGGCCCCCGGGTGGGGGGGGGGATACAGGCTGAGTGATTGACAGGCCCCCGGGGGGGGGGGGATACAGGCTGAGTGATTGACAGGCCCCCGGGTGGGGGGGATACAGGCTGAGTGATTGACAGGCCCCTGTGGTGGGGGGATACAGGCTGAGTGATTGACAGGCCCCCGGGTGGGGGGGATACAGGCTGGGTGATGACAGGCCCCCGGGTGGGGGGGGATACAGGCTGGGTGATTGACAGGCCCCCGGGTGGGGGGGGGATACAGGCTGAGTGATTGACAGGCCCCCGGGGGGGATACAGGCTGAGTGATTGACAGCCCCCGGGTGGGGGGGGATACAGGCTGAGTGATTGACAGGCCCCCCCGGGGGGGGATACAGGCTGAGTGATTGACAGGCCCCCGGGTGGGGGGGGATACAGGCTGAGTGATTGACAGGCCCCGGGTGGGGGGGGATACAGGCTGAGTGATTGACAGGCCCCCGGTGGGGGGGGGGATACAGGCTGAGTGATTGACAGGCCCCCGGTGGGGGGGGGATACAGGCTGAGTGATTGACAGGCCCCGGGTGGGGGGGATACAGGCTGAGTGATTGACAGGCCCCCGGGTGGGGGGGATACAGGCTGAGTGATTGACAGGCCCCCGGGGGGGGGGATACAGGCTGAGTGATTGACAGGCCCCCGGGTGGGGGGATACAGGCTGAGTGATTGACAGGCCCCCGGGTGGGGGGGGATACAGGCTGAGTGATTGACAGGCCCCCGGGTGGGGGGGATACAGGCTGAGTGATTGACAGGCCCCCGGGTGGGGGGATACAGGTTGAGTGATTGACAGGCCCCCGGGGGGGGGGATACAGGCTGAGTGATTGACAGGCCCCCGGGGGGGGGGATACAGGCTGAGTGATTGACAGGCCCCGGGTGGGGGGGGATACAGGCTGAGTGATTGACAGGCCCCCGGGTGGGGGGGATACAGGCTGAGTGATTGACAGGCCCCCGGTGGGGGGGGATACAGGCTGAGTGATTGACAGGCCCCCGGTGGGGGGGGGATACAGGCTGAGTGATTGACAGGCCCCGGGTGGGGGGGGATACAGGCTGAGTGATTGACAGGCCCCCGGGTGGGGGGGGATACAGGCTGAGTGATTGACAGGCCCCGGGTGGGGGGGATACAGGCTGAGTGATTGACAGGCCCCCGGGTGGGGGGGATACAGGCTGAGTGATTGACAGGCCCCCGGGTGGGGGGGGATACAGGCTGAGTGATTGACAGGCCCCGGGTGGGGGGGGATACAGGCTGAGTGATTGACAGGCCCCGGGTGGGGGGGGATACAGGCTGAGTGATTGACAGGCCCCCGGGTGGGGGGGATACAGGCTGAGTGATTGACAGGCCCCTGGGTGGGGGGGATACAGGCTGAGTGATTGACAGGCCCCCGGGGGGGGGGATACAGGCTGGGTGATTGACAGGCCCCCGGGGGGGGGGATACAGGCTGGGTGATTGACAGGCCCCCGGGTGGGGGGGGGATACAGGCTGAGTGATTGACAGGCCCCCGGGTGGGGGGGATACAGGCTGAGTGATTGACAGGCCCCCGGGGGGGGGGATACAGGCTGAGTGATTGACAGGCCCCGGGTGGGGGGGATACAGGCTGAGTGATTGACAGGCCCCCGGGGGGGATACAGGCTGAGTGATTGACAGGCCCCCGGGTGGGGGGGGATACAGGCTGAGTGATTGACAGGCCCCCGGGTGGGGGGGGATACAGGCTGAGTGATTGACAGGCCCCCGGGTGGGGGGGATACAGGCTGAGTGATTGACAGGCCCCCGGGTGGGGGGGGATACAGGCTGAGTGATTGACAGGCCCCCGGGTGGGGGGGATACAGGCTGAGTGATTGACAGGCCCCCGGGTGGGGGGGGATACAGGCTGAGTGATTGACAGGCCCCCGGGTGGGGGGGATACAGGCTGAGTGATTGACAGGCCCCCGGTGGGGGGGGGATACAGGTTGAGTGATTGACAGGCCCCCGGGTGGGGGGGGATACAGGCTGAGTGATTGACAGGCCCCCGGGTGGGGGGGGATACAGGCTGAGTGATTGACAGGCCCCCGGGTGGGGGGGATACAGGCTGAGTGATTGACAGGCCCCCGGTGGGGGGGGATACAGGCTGAGTGATTGACAGGCCCCCGGGTGGGGGGGATACAGGCTGAGTGATTGACAGGCCCCCGGTGGGGGGGGATACAGGCTGGGTGATTGACAGCCCCCGGGTGGGGGGGGATACAGGCTGGTGATTGACAGGCCCCCGGGTGGGGGGGGATACAGGCTGAGTGATTGACAGGCCCCCGGGTGGGGGGGGATACAGGCTGAGTGATTGACAGGCCCCCGGGTGGGGGGGGATACAGGCTGAGTGATTGACAGGCCCCCGGGTGGGGGGGGATACAGGCTGAGTGATTGACAGGCCCCCGGGGGGGGGATACAGGCTGAGTGATTGACAGGCCCCGGGTGGGGGGGATACAGGCTGAGTGATTGACAGGCCCCCGGGGGGGGGGATACAGGCTGAGTGATTGACAGGCCCCCGGGTGGGGGGGATACAGGCTGAGTGATTGACAGGCCCCCGGTGGGGGGGGGATACAGGCTGAGTGATTGACAGGCCCCCGGGTGGGGGGGGATACAGGCTGAGTGATTGACAGGCCCCCGGGTGGGGGGGATACAGGCTGAGTGATTGACAGGCCCCCGGGTGGGGGGGGATACAGGCTGAGTGATTGACAGGCCCCCGGGTGGGGGGGGGATACAGGCTGAGTGATTGACAGGCCCCCGGGTGGGGGGGGATACAGGCTGAGTGATTGACAGGTCGCTGGATAGGGTTGCAGGGTGAGCTATGACACCGTTTTAAGGAATGCTGGCTCCTGGCTCTCCAGACACCTCCTCGTTGCGGTCAGCCTGGCTTCTGGGAACGCGGTCCTCAGCGCCTCGAGCAGCTTGACCCACTTGCTTCTGCCTGCTGGGAGACCTGGGCTGGCTGGCAGTGCTGGGCCAACGATACAGCAGCTTCTAGGGATCTTCAGGCTTTTGATCTCCTGACCTGTAGCCCCGATGTTAGGTCAGTCTTTCAGATGCCGCTCGTTACTTCCGATGGTGAGTGGAGAGGGTTAACACAGCAGACAAGCTGCATGGATCAACCAAGAACTGAGAAAAACCACACGCTCAGGTCCGACAGCTCATTTACACAAAGCAAAGCACTGGCGAATGAACTGTGATCACATGTCACTGAGCCGATGTATACAGTAACCATTCACTTATCACACACTGCCCCAGTGTCAGGAAGCGCCGGCTGCTGAGATCAGCCCATGGTGCAGTGATTGGAGAAGTCTCGTAGGTTACAGGGCATAAATGGTTAATTTAAAGCATAAACACAACAGGAAATAAACGGATCAGAGTCTATATCAAGCAAGTAATAGATTGTGCTGGTTCCAGGGTTTAATTTGCCAGCGAGGATGGTTGAAAGAGGGGGTGCACTTGCCAGGATCACAGGAGGAGTTCAGGTTCAGAATAGCACAGAGCTTCAGTATGACGGAATGGGATGTTGTCCGCCTGCGGGTGTGCTCTATCTGCGTGGCCCCGGCGCTTACCGCTGGCCCGACTACCGAGTGACGCGGCACTCGGCGTCTCGTGCGGCCTGGCGTGACCCTGGGGATGGGGTTAGCGGGCGGTGGAGGGGACCCCTGCCTAGAACCAGCCCGACCACTGAGCCATACGGCACTCAGCGTCCCGAGCAGCTGGTTCACTGACCTTGTGGGTGTGGGGGACGTCTGTGGAGCGGCCGTGCGAATTCGGGAATCGGGACTTCCCACGTAAGAATATTCGGATCTTAAGGGATCGCGGGAATCTTCGGATCTGATTAGCGATTTCCGTCGAGGAATATTCGGATCTTATCTCCGATCACTTGATGTACCGGAGCGCGGTACGCGGTCTGCGCCTTCGGATCTTAAGGTGGTTCGGTTCGGAACCGTACTCTGAGACCGCGCGGGATCCTCAGCAAATACGGCGGAGAATAAAAGTCATCAGGCGAGGCTGGATGCGCTGGTAAATCTGCCTTTATTTTCCACAACACACGCATTTATCACTTTACACACTTATGAATACAATGGGGATCCCTGCCCGCCCACACAAGTCCCATTGGCCCTCGCTGGCAGGAGGCACCCGGGCCCCGATTCGTATTGGCCGTTACGAATCGGGGAGTTGCCGATTCGGCCATTTTACGATCCGAGTATTCTGATCAGAACCACGAGGTGATCAGAAAATGGCGGCGGGCGTGGCAGACAAAGGGAATTACATTTCACAATACCAACGGGGGACACTTTATTACACCACACACAAATCCACATCTAAAATAAAATACTCAAATTCCGTGGGTCCCACAGCACCTAAGTGTCCATGGGTCTCACTGCCACCATGAACCGCCCCTGGCTGAGGGTGCTGGGCCATTCCGTGACATTCAGGAACAGGACTGGTTGTTTGCACTTGCAGAAGGTTAATGTTGAAGCCCTGATGGAGGGGTGGATCCCTCTTTTAAACCGGCTTCATTAGGAGTCATAGCAAACACCTGAAGGCACCACGATAGGAGATGAACGGCCAGAGAGGATCCTGAAACCTGTATACAAACATAAGCAGGTGAATGACAAGCAAATGCGGGTAAATAGAGGTTTGCCAGGGATTAGGTGCGGGCACAGGCTTAGTCTGGGACGGATTCCTGACACCCAGACTCTTGACTCCTCAAACAAGCAAACAGATAAACATATCTGGTCAGTGTGACCTGGATCGCCCTCGGGGTCTGGATCGCCCTCGGGGTCTGGATCGCCCTCGGGGTCTGGATCGCCCTCGGGGTCTGGATTGCCCTCGGGGCCTGGATCGCCCTCGGGGTCTGGATCGCCCTCGGGGTCTGGATCGCCCTCGGGGTCTGGATCGCCCTCGGGGCCTGGATCGCCCTCGGGGTCTGGATCGCCCTCGGGGTCTGGATCGCCCCCTTACATAACATAATCCACAAGGATATACACAAAGAAGCAAAAGAACATATACAGAGGTTATATGGCATATAATTGCTCCACTCACATAGTGCCCTATCACTGAGTGGGTCACCGCATCAAGGTACACTCCAGGACTCTTCCGTGGTAATCCACACCTTATTGGGGTGATATCTCGCCGTAACCGTAGATATGTGGAAAGGCAAAGAAGGGAAATCTCCTTGTGTACACCTGGTTTCTGATGAAGCCGCTCCCTGCCGCGAGACGCCTTCTGGACATCCGTCTGTTTCGTTTATTAAAAGTTCGAGTCCCTGCAGTCGTGGCCGGTTTTTTGGGATTTAACCTGTTTAACAAATCCATAGGCGCCTCACCTTGAGCTTTTATAGGTTCCACCAAAAGTGAGTTTAAACTTGTCTCAATACTGCCTATATATTGTATAAAACCAGGTGTACACAAGGAGATTTCCCTTCTTTGCCTTTCCACATATCTACGGTTACAGCGAGATATCACCCCAATAAGGTGTGGATTACCACGGAAGAGTCCTGGAGTGTACCTTGATGCGGTGACCCACTCAGTGATAGGGCACTATGTATGTGAGTGGAGCAATTATACAGATGTTATACAGTATATATGTTATTTTGTGTATAGATTGAGAGAGATCTATCAATGTAAGGCAGTCATCTTGGCCCTGAGGGCAATCCAGGTCATACTGACCAGATACGTATATATTCTTCATGTTTCTAATAAAGCGTCGGGGTGGTGTTGGTGGTCATACATGCAGTGGGCGGTGATACATGCAGTGGGCGGTGATACATGCAGTGGGCGGTGATACATGCAGTGGGCGGTGGTACATGCAGTGGGCGGTGGTACATGCAGTGGACGGTGGTACATGCAGTGGGCGGGGATACATGCAGTGGGCGGTGATACATGCAGTGGGCGGGGATACATGCAGTGGACGGGGATACATGCAGTGGGCTGTGATACATGCAGTGGGCGGTGATACATGCAGTGGGCGGTGATACATGCAGTGAGCGGTGGTACATGCAGTGGGCGGTGGTACATGCAGTGGACGGTGGTACATGCAGTGGGCGGTGGTACATGCAGTGGGCGGTGATACATGCAGTGGGCGGTGGTACATGCAGTGGACGGGGATACATGCAGTGGGCTGTGATACATGCAGTGGGCGGTGATACATGCAGTGGGCGGTGATACAAGCAGTGGGCGGTGATACAAGCAGTGGGCGGTGATACATGCAGTGGACGGTGATACAAGCAGTGGGCGGTGATACAAGCAGTGGGCGGTGATACATGCAGTGGGCGGTGATACATGCAGTGGGCGGGGATACATGCAGTGGGCGGGGATACATGCAGTGGGCGGTGATACATGCAGTGGGCGGTGATACAAGCAGTGGACGGTGATACAAGCAGTGGGCGGTGATACATGCAGTGGCGCGGTGATACATGCAGTGGGCGGTGATACATGCAGTGGACGGTGATACAAGCAGTGGGCGGTGATACATGCAGTGGGCGGTGATACATGCAGTGGGCGGTGATACATGCAGTGGGCGGGGATACATGCAGTGGGCGGGGATACATGCAGTGGGCGGTGATACATGCAGTGGGCGGTGATACAAGCAGTGGGCTGTGATACATGCAGTGGGCGGTGATACATGCAGTGGGCGGGGATACATGCAGTGGGCGGGGATACATGCAGTGGGCTGGGATACATGCAGTGGGCGGGGATACATGCAGTGGGCGGGGATACATGCAGTGGGCGGTGATACATGCAGTGGGCGGGGATACATGCAGTGGGCGGGATACATGCAGTGGGCGGTGATACATGCAGTGGGCGGGGATACATGCAGTGGGCGGTGATACATGCAGTGGGCTGTGATACATGCAGTGGGTGGGGGTACATGCAGTGGGCGGGGATACATGCAGTGGGCGGTGATACATGCAGTGGGCGGTGATACATGCAGTGGGCGGTGATACATGCAGTGGGCGGTGATACATGCAGTGGGCGGTGATACATGCAGTGGGCGCTTGCCATTTCTTTTTTCAGATAAAGAGAATAGTGTTCCGGCATAATCACAGATTCAACATAAACATTCTATACCAAATCTGCGTCTGCATTGTGTGCCATGTGGTCCTCTGTTCCTGAGACTCATGGCTGGTTCTGGGGTTTGGGGAGAAACGGGCACACGGTAAAATGAATCTTTACAACACTCAGCAATGAAATCCCCATCTACAGTAAAAAACACGTTTAAACTTAAACCACACAATATAAATGAAGGTAAAGTCTTTCCCAAAGCAAATGTCTGTTTCTTTTGGGGTTTTCGCAATGTGAATAAAAGTCTTGGGGTTGAAGGGGGGAGCGCTATGTCTGTGTCATGACACTCGCCTGCTCTCGCAGGGCATGTACTGGCTGGGGAGGGGGTGCTGATGTACGGGAAAGTGACATGGTGTGCTGTTCCTCTCACAGGGGCGATCTTCGGGGCGTTGCAGGACATCCTGGGCAGCCGCTCCGTATCCAAGGAATATTACTCCCAGATGGGCCGGATCCCAGATTGGTGCTGCCTCAATAACCCTCCCCTGGAAATGATGTTTGACATTGGAAAGTCCGCCCCCCCTATGATGAAAAGGGCCTTCTCCACTGAAAAGTGACCGCGGCGCCCAGAGAGGGCCGCGCTTTCTGCAGCTGGTGCTCCAGCGTTGTGCCCTGACCCCGTTAATCACCACCAGAGGGTCTTCACTGTGTGCAAGATGCGGGTTCCCTGGCTCCGTGTAATCGCAGCTTCAGCAGGAATCCAGTGTGTCTGTAAACACGTCCATGTACCCGAGGCCGCCCACCTGTACGAGCCCACAACGCTTCCAGCTAAACTGGCAGAAAACGCACAACGGAATATTACCGAATTCTCTTTATTTGCATGAAAATTAGAAATGCAGCTTTATTCAGCGTGTAGCGATACCCACCGGCCGTCACCCCGCTACTCACACTGCATCATGTGACGTGCGTTTAATGCTTGCAGGTTTTTGTTACTCTGGCTCTCTCCTCCAATGTGTTTCTCTGCTCCTCGACGCATTTCTCTGCTTCTCCACGCGTTTCTCTCCTCCGTGTTTCACAGGAAGCTGCTCTTATGTTGCAGTAACCAGTGTTACAATAAATTATTACTTTTTCCTGATTTCTGCCTCTTTACTTCGGAAGCTTCAGACATGACACGGGCCGCGTGGTGCGGTGAGTCTGGGAATCCGCCACCACGACACAAAAACCCACTTCACTCAAAACAATCCACAAAAGGAACGTTCACATCTGACCCAGCACAAGAGCGTGCGTGAACACAACACCAGGACCCCCAAAAAGCAAATACTGCCCCCTGGTGTTTAGTGATCAGCATTGCATGAGTTCAGGAAAACTACCCAGACTTCCTCTAGAGCCCCATCTCAAGGCTGAAGCTGAGGGGGAGGAAACCCCACAAACATCCACAACCTGTATCTGAAGGAACCCCTAAAAAGACACCCGCAGGCCCTGAATATATGGAGGAACCCCTAAAAAGACTCGCGCACACCCTGAATATATGGAGGAGCCCCTAAGAACACACCCTGAATATGTGGTGGAGCTGCTATGTAAGTGAGAACATATGATGCTGCCTGTGCAGTGTTGTGGAAATTTTATTATGTGGACATTATAATCTAGGATGTGTGTGTTTTAGAAGTTGTCATCTGTCTCCCTGTGTGAGGATTAAACGGCGAAACGCTCTAGCAGAGTGTACTTGGGTTTAATCCAACCAGCGACAACCGTCAGTATGAAAACCTTTTGGTTTTAGAGATGACCTACCTGCTTTTAAGACATTTAAGCCTTATCTGTACACTCGTACCATGTACTGACAATAACTGTAATGTAGACTGATCTTCACTAGATGCTGATCACTTTGAGCAGTATCTGAATGGGGTCCATACTGACAGTGATGGAGGATGGTCGGACAAACATGGCTGATGGGGACCATGGACATCACTCAGGGATGAGTCATGTACAGGGGGCCGGTCGGTCATTCTAGTCCACTCCCCTGTCCTTTTGATATGTAAATGTATTACTGGGATAACTGGTTCCTGTTGTAAAGCCAGTTAGCCACTGGGCGTTGTCCTATTGTCTAATAAATTAAGCGGACCAGGGGCTCTCTTGGGTCTCTTGGTCAGACGAACTCCAGCTAAAGCAGCGTGTGTGTCTGGGTCTCTTTTACTGCACGTGTTCAGGTAAGTATGGCAGGGAGAGCAGAGAGCTGCTTGTAAGTGCAGCGGATCAAACTACACAGAAATTAAAAGTAGATTAATTTCTACAACAGCAGAAGCCCCGCCCCCCCACCTGTGCACATGAGGATGCGGTCAGTGGAAGAAAGCCCTGCCCTATCTCTGTGGGAGAGGAGTGTCTGAGGGAATTAAACAGTTAACTGCTCCTTATCACCCTCAATCAAATGGTCAAGCTGAGAGGTTTGTGCAAACCTTAAAAGCAACCTAAGAACAACAGAAGTCATTGGTGCAAACAAGAATCTCTAGAGCTTTTTCTCGTTCATTATCGGAATAAGCA
Organism: Leptobrachium leishanense; assembly: GCA_009667805.1. Classification (NCBI taxonomy): domain Eukaryota; kingdom Metazoa; phylum Chordata; class Amphibia; order Anura; family Megophryidae; genus Leptobrachium; species Leptobrachium leishanense. The sequence continues at coordinate 17,732 of RXON01003917.1, read as the reverse complement.
GCACCCAACAACAGGGTTAGCACCAGCTATGCTCCTGCTGGGAAGAAAATTAAAAACAAGATTAGACCTTTTGGTACCAAATGGAAGAGAAGTGAAGTTTTAAAATTTAACCTTTAATGTAAATAAAATAAAAACGTACAAAAATATACTTAAACTTTCATGCATTCATTCATATATGTACTCATGATAGAATAACTCTCATATAGTGCAAGATCTCCTTTTTCAGGTCAGCAGTGGTTATTATATCAAATTAACAATATACCTCTTAAGGAACCTATGAATGGTTACCACTACACAACACAATGGTATTGGTTGCGTGATGCAGTAAACAACTCAATTGCTGTTGGGTTTATGCATCACCTTCCTAAGTTATAACCTTCCAATTTGGATGTTTAGGAAGAACACTTCTAGGTGATCCGTTTGTTAAACACAATTCCAATTGCAAGGAGGATTATTAGAATACTTTGAGTAAATAAATGAGGTTCAGACATCAATTGTAACAAGCTAGTGACTGTGCCGATTACCTTCCAGAGTATTTCCCAGGGACTCTATCAAAGCTAGAATGTAAGGGTCTATATATAAACCTTTCTGATATACATATAATCATACATATACAGTTGTGTTCAAAATTATTCAACCCCCACTGAAATGGAGTGTTTTGGCCAGTTTGACATTGATTTTGATCATTCAGTCATCTTGCTTACAATTAAATCAAAGAGGCACGTGTAGGTCAGACAAATATAACATAACATTTATAATGAAATAACCACAAATGTCTTTTCTGTGCTCACATCATTATCAGTTTTATTCAACCCCCAAGTGACATTCAATCTTAGTACTTAGTACAACATCCTTTTACAGTTATAACAGCTTTTAAACGTGAAGCATAGCTTGACACAAGTGTCTTGCAGCCATCTACGGGTATCTTCGCCCATTCGTCATGGGCAAAAGCCTCCAGTTCAGTCACATTCTTAGGCTTGCGCACTGCAACTGCTTTCTTTAAGTCCCACCAGAGGTTCTCAATCGGATTTAAGTCAGGTGACTGCGATGGCCACTCCAAAATGTTCCAGCCTTTAATCTGCAACCATGCTCTAGTGGACTTGGAGGTATGCTTGGGATCATTGTCCTGTTGAAAGGTCCAACGTCTCCCAAGCCTCAGGTTTGTGACGGACTGCATCACATTGTCATCCAATATCTCCTGGTACTGAAGAGAATTCATGGTACCTTGCACACGCTGAAGCTTCCCTGTACCTGCAGAAGCAAAACAGCCCCAAAGCATGATTGACCCCCGCCATGCTTCACAGTAGGCAAGGTGTTCTTTTATTCATAGGCCTTGTTCTTCCTCCTCCAAACATAGCGTTGATCCATGGGCCCAAACAGTTCTAATTTTGTTTCATCAGTCCACAGAACACTATCCCAAAACTTCTGTGGTTTGTCCACATGACTTTTGGCATACTGCAGTCGACTCTTCTTATTCTTTGGAGACAGCAAGGGGGTGCGCCTGGGAGTTCTGGCATGGAGGCCTTCATTACGCAGTGTGCGCCGTATTGTCTGAGCTGAAACTTCAGTAGCCACATCTGACAAATCTTTTCTCAGTTCCTCAGCAGTCACACGGGGACTTTTCTCCACTCTACGCTTCTGGTAGCGCACAGCAGTCGAAGTCAGCATCTTCTTTCTGCCATGACCAGGTAGCGTTTCAACAGTGCCCTTTGCCTTGAATTTGCGAATGATGCTTCCTATGGTCTCTCTTGGTATGTTTAACATCTTTGCAATCTTCTTATAGCCATTGCCCTTCCTGTGAAGAGTAATCACCTCTTCTCTTGTCTTCCTGGACCATTCTCTTGACTTCACCATGTTTGTAACCACACCAGTAAATGTCTAGAAGGAGCTGAGTATCACAGTCATTTTAAAGCTGCCTAATTGGTGCTTATTATGCTTTATTGCTGCTCCGTGACATCCACAGGTGTTTTCAATACCTGATTGAAAACACTTGCATGAACCTCTGTTCTTCAGAGTGGTAGTCTTTAAGGGGTTGAATAATTGTGTCAATGAAGAATTCACAAAAGAAACATTTACTACTGTATTACAAAACCAATTGATGTCATTTTAGTTGCATATGGTTCTTTAAAAAGTCCTTGTAGGATTTCATTCTGAATACAATTACAAATGTCACTAAATTCCCTAAAACCCTTTACAGCATTGGGGGTTGAATAATTTTGAACACAACTGTATGTCCATAAAGAGTTTAGTACATGTATCCTGTGTGACGGAATGGGTGTATCCGCCTGCGGTCCTGCTCTATCTGAACCCCTTCTTTGGTGTTGCCAAGCCCGACTACCGAGTGGCACGGCACCCGGCGTCTCGAGCGTCTTGGGCAGAAGACTACGTGGCGGTGGAGATCCGGAGAGTAGATGGGGCACCCACGGCGGAAATCCGCCCGACTACCGAGTGGCACGGCACTCGGTGTCTCGAGCAGCGGATCTACTGACCATTGAAGGGCTGGAGACGGTCTGCGTGGCGAACCGCGGTTCGGTAGAGTCTCCTTGCAGATGCAGGCACGGCGCTCAGCTGAGGTCCCGATTCGGGGTGGTTGCGGTATCCCAAGATACCGATTCAAGGTGGCGCAACGGCGCGGCGAATCGATGTTGCTGCGGAGTTAGAGTGACCCGTTCCTGGGTGGTGGTGATATGTAGCCGACGTGAAATGACAACACCAGGCAGAGCTGTATGTTTCAAACACTCAGATGAACTGAACTCTTTTAATCACACGCCACTATTTATGCTGAAGTACAACAGTCATAATTTGCATACCCATACTAATTAGTAGCATACCATACTAATGAGTTAGGTCAGTTATTTACAATCAACATTCTTCACATTCTCTTAGCCTTCAGCGCACACAACGTTTGTACACCATTGTTCCAGCACATCAGATTAAACACACACTATCAGAGATCCCTTAACTTAAACATGTAGCTAGATAATGGGGAAAATCCCTGACGCATAAATTACACAACAGCAAAATTTATTTACTAGCTACAGAAACACACATTTATCTACAGGAATATAAGTATATTTTAAACCAAAGCTATGTCATCCACTAAAGTAAATTAAACTAAAACCAAACGAGGTAAAATATATTTAAAATCACACAATATAAATGAACATAAAGTCTCTTGGGGTTTGAAGCATGGAGCGTTACATCAACTCCATGACATATGTCCCTATGGTGCAACGGCACTGAAGAGTCCACAGTAACCCCAGCGTCATTAAAGCTGTCCCTGGCTGAGGGTCCTGGGGTTTGTGGCCGAGCCTCTTGGGGCATCCCGTGACACTCCTCCCCCTTCCCAAAGTTCGACGCACCCGGTTGGACCCCAACGGATCATACCGGGGAAGTCGGTGCTCCCAGGTCCATAGTCTGTCAGAAGGGGGCGAGCCACCAGGCTTCTCCATTTGGCCTTGCGGCCATGCCTGGCGGGTTGGGGGTACAAGTCGTTGGGGATACCCCCTCTGGAATAAGGATCCTGTGGCTGGGGAGGGGTACCGCCTGTGCCACCTCCGGGAATATCTTGCACCCGGGAAAAACGGGTGCTAAATGCACGCGCCCGAGTGCCCTGGTCAGCCGTTGAGGAGAACAGTGGCTGCGTGGGGCCTCCGGGCCAAAGGGTTGTGGAGATGGGCAGAGCGGAAGCAGGCTCTGCCCCGTGGCCAGCGCGTCGGCTGGGTGGGTCAAGGCCGAGAAGGGGACCCCGGCCAGGAGAATGGCGTCCTCCATCTCCGGTGAGGTCCGTGGCTGCGGGATAAGTAGCCCGAGGGTATCCCCCTTCTGCTCCTTGGGGTGGATGGTGGGAGATGGGCAGAGGCCAGCGGCCCTCTGCCCCGTTGCCAACTCTTCTGCTGGGGGGGTGGGTACAGAAATGACATCCAGGGGCTCAAGTGGGGTCAACGGCTGCGGGGTCAGCAGCTCGGGAAAACCCTGCTGCTCCTCAGGGCAGTCGGAGAGTGGGCAGAGGCCAGCGGCACTCTGCCCCGTTGCCAGCTCTTCTGCTGGGGGGGTGGGTACCGGCACAACATTCGGGTGGTCGGAGGAGGACAACGGCTGCGAGCCAAGCAGCTGGGGTAAACCTGGCTGCTCCTCAGGGCATTCGGCAGAAAGTGGGCAGAGGCCAGTGGCACTCTGCCCCGTGGCCAGCTCTTCTGCTGGGGAGGCGGGTACCAGAACAAAGTCCAGGGGGACGGACTAGGTAAGCGGCTGTGGGGGAGGCAGCCCCAGGGTATCCCCCTCCTGCTCCTCGGGACAGCTGGGAATAGGTGGGCAGAGGCCAGCGGCGCTCTGCCCTGTGGCCAGCTCTTCAGCTGGGTGGGGGTCTTCTTGCGGGGGGATGGTTTGTTCCACCCCCGGGGCAATCAATGGCTGCGGCCAGCCTAGCCCGGGGAAACCATCTGCCCGCTCCTCCTGGCAGACTGTGGGAAGTGGGCAGAGGCCAGCGGCGCTCTGCCCCGTGGCCAGCTCTTCTGCTGGACCCGCGGACTCGGCCACCGTGTCTTCCTGCGGGTTTGAAGGAATCACTTCTTCTGCTGGGGCCCCAACGGGGACCCATGGGAGCATCTCGGCCTCCCATACTTCAAGGTTCCTTGGACTGTCGGTTCCTTCCGCCGGACAGTCCCAGTACATGGGACTTAGACCCGACTGCGGAACGCTGTCCAACAGTCTCCTATAGGCCTTCTCGAGCTCCCATTCTCGCTCTACTAGGAAATCCAGTTCCTCTAACTCAGAGTCCCTGCTATCGTACGGGAGCTCCTTTTCCCGTTGCTCCAGTAGCTCCTCCGACCGCTCTTCTGTCTCTTCTCCGAACCCAGGGTCCTGGGCCATGTTCTCGTAAAGCAGCCCTGTGCCGCCGTAGTGGGGGCCTGCGGTGGAGGCGCCGTCAATGGTGCGGGGTAGCAGAGGGCCTGTTAGCCACCGGAGCGCGCGGTACGCGGCGTCCAGTGCAATCTCCTGCTGCACCAGGTATTGGAGCTCTGCCTCCCACTCGCCCGGGGGTCGGCCCCTCAGGAATACAGCTCTGGCATTGAACTGCACCTGGAAAATGACAGCGCTCGAAGGGACATCAACCCCGTGGCAGTCCCTTTCATGGCGTAGCGCCTCATACCAAAGCTCTTGGCGGATCTCGTCCCGCCACTCAAGCTCAGTGGGCTCCACTGTGGACCCGTGGTACCGATCCAGGCCCTCCTGCAGCCTTCTCGGAAATTCAGCCTCCATGTCGGCGAGGGTGCCGGCACAGGGGCACCACTCCTCGACGGGGAATGTGGCGTCCTCAGATGCAGCTCCAGGCGAGCTGTAAGTCTCCATCCAAGGGTCGCTGGGATGTGCGATTTCCCCAATACAGACTCCAGGCGAGCTGTAAGTCCCGAAAGGGGTATCGCTGGGAGGTGCAGATTCCCGGGGTGAAGCTCCAGTCGAGCTGTAAACCTCGACCCAGGGTTCTACGGGCTTGGGGACGGGGTTAGAAAGTTCATCGCACTTCATACAGAGCGCCGCCATGCGCAACTCGTGCTGACGGTCCCTCTCCTCAGCCGCTTGGAGGTCCACCATTAGCCGGCTCACCATGTCCTCGGAGGGGGTGAGGCCGAATCCCATGATCAACGACCGAGCGCTCTGCCGAAGGTGCTCGTTAGGGTCCTGAGTCAGAGTTGGGGGGCTCACCCTTTGCTGGTCCATCCTGGTCAGCTCCTTCACTAGGGTTTTCTTCTTTTTGTTGCCGGAGTCCCTCCCCGATTCTCCAACATGCCCCGCAGGACGTCCCGCTGGTAAACGCTGTACCCGGCCATGGTAAGGGTCTTCTTGGGGGTTGCAGAGAGCTATCCCACCGCTTGCCACCAGTGTGAAGGAATGGGTGTATCCGCCTGCGGTCCTGCTCTATCTGACCCCCTTCTTTGGTGTTGCCAAGCCCGACTACCGAGTGGCATGGCACCCGGCGTCTCGAGTGGCTTGGGCAGAAGACTACGTGGCGGTGGAGATCTAGAGAGTAGATGGGGCACCCACGGCGGAAATCCGCCCGACTACCGAGTGGCACGGCACTCGGCGTCTCGAGCAGCGGATCTACTGACCATTGAAGGGCTGGAGACGATCTGCGTGGCGAACCGCGGTTCGGTAGGAGTTGTAGATGCAGGCACGGCGCTCAGCTGAGGTCCCGATTCGGGGTGGTTGCGGTATCCCAAGATACCGATTCAAGGTGGCGCAACGGCGCGGCGAATCGATGTTCTGCTGCGGAGTTAGAGTGACCCGTTCCTGGGTGGTGGTGATATGTAGCCGACGTGAAATGACAACACCAGGCAGAGCTGTATGTTTCAAACACTCAGATGAACTGAACTCTTTTAATCACACGCCACTATTTATGCTGAAGTACAACAGTCACAATTTGCATACCCATACTAATGAGTTAGGTCAGTTATTTACAATCAACATTCTTCACCTTCTCTTAGCCTTCAGCTCACACAACGTTTGTACATCCATTGTTCCAGCACATCAGATTAAACACACACTATCAGAGATCCCTTAAATTAAACATGTAGCTAGATAATGGGGAAAATCCCTGACGCATAAATTACACAGCAGCAAAACTTGTTTACTGGCTACAGAAAAACACATTTATCTACAGGAATATAAGTATATTTTAAACCAAAGCTATGTCATTTCACTAAACTAAATTAAACTAAAACCAAACGAGGTAAAATATATTTAAAATCACACGATATAAATGAACATAAAGTCTCTTGGGGTTTGAAGCATGGAGCGTTACATCAACTCCATGACATATGTCCCTATGGTGCAACGGCACTGAAGAGTCCACAGTAACCCCAGCGTCATTAAAGCTGTCCCTGGCTGAGGGTCCTGGGGTTTGTGGCCGAGCCTCTTGGGGCATCCCGTGACATCCTGCTTTTATTGTTGTTGTGTCCCATATGATAAAACCATCATAGATTTGATTTGGGAAACAGGCGGGATAGCAAGATAGAAAATAAAGCTAGCATCAAATGAACCTGTGTAAGATGGTATGTTGTTGTGACGACATGGCCCATAAGCACCGTTTCATTGCTATTAACCCCTTAAGGCCGCAGGACGTACATTTACGCCCTGCATTAGGCGGGCTTTGACGCCGCAGGACGTAAATGTACGTCCTCTGCGTTTACAACCCCCCCCTCCGTTAATACTCCCCACCTCCGGTCGCTCCCACGCTGCTCTGACTCCCGCGGAGTCAGATCAGTGTGAATCCCTCCTCCGGCGCAGTGACGTCAGTTTCAGGCGTCGTCGTCCCCCCCCTCGCCGGAGCAGGGGAAGCGCCTGAAGGGGAGGGGGGGATCCTTTGGATCCCTCTATCTCCTGATTGCCGGGGACCAGGCGGCTGTGGCCAGCATCGCTGGAAGGGCCACAGCCTGACCTTTCCAGCGATGTATGGGGGGTTAACCCCTTAGTTGCCAGGTCGCGACCGGGCACTAATTTGTGCCCGATCGCGGCCTATTTCCGGTGGGGGCCGCCATCTTGGATGGCAGCCCCCACCTCTGGGTCCCCCCCCCCGGTCAACTGACTCATCGCGCCATGCGCGATGATGTCAGTTAACCGGGGAACCCCCTAGCTGCTTAGAGGAGATAGGGGGGTTCTTTGAACCCCTTTATCTCCTGATCGGTGGCAGCTAGGGGGTCATGTATGATATCGCTGGAAAGGCCAGAGCATGGCCTTTCCAATGATATCAAACATGACCATGTTATAAGTAAAATAAAAGTTAAAACAAAGTAAAAATAATAAATTAAATAAGAAAAAAAAACGTATTTATTTTTTTATTATTTTTTTAATGCAGCACTATTGTTCACATTTCAATTATAATGTGATCAATGATGCTTCACTAATGATTTTTTTGGGGGGGTTTAGCTAAAATCACGCAATTTCTCCCCAAAAAAAAATGGGTTCCCCGTTCTAATTTTTTTAACAAATCTACCCAATAGAATATGACCGCAGAGCCTCGGATAATAAAATTAAAAAAAAAAACACTTTACACACTGTGGAAGATTGAAATTTTATTGAAAATTCACATTTTTTTACATTTTTTGTGATAGCATTTTGGCAGGGCATGACATATACATATAATAATGGTATATTATTAATCTGCCGAGTCTGACGGAAAGAACGATATATAATTTGTCTCGGTGGTATAAGAATACGTGACTTAAAAATGGTCAAAATGAGCTCAGCAAACTTCTACTTCCGAAACAGCGCCGAAGTTGTAAAATTACTCCCGTCCTTAAGGGGTTAATTTCCCCTTTTTTTTTTTTTTGACAATAGTTTTGATGAGCTGCTGGACTTGACGTCCCCCACCTTGCAACGGCAGGACACCTCCATGCGTGAGTACGTTAAGTCAATTAACATCACTAGACACATAATACAGTGCGATGTGCTGTCGGGGTTATTCAAAGTGAATCAAGCCGTCACTGCATGTTTGACTTTTCATCCAATACGGAGCAGATCGGCGATTCCCTTCACCTACCCTGCGGTGGTTTCAGCAAGTGCCACAGGGCCGATGTAGTGTTGGTGAAAAGTCGCTGCAAACCTGCTGAACACTCACCCCATAACCCGGCAATTGCTTGCCCAAACCCTGCAAAAACATCTGGATTAACCCCGCCGAACACACCGGAGAAACCCGAGCATGAGTCGATCAGAACGCAGAGCAGCCGCCGGTCAATAAAATAAATAAAGAGACTTTTACTGTTGCATTAAATAAAGAAGGGTTTATTCTATAAATATGTAGAAAAAAAGCTTAATATTTTCAACATTGAAGCCTACGGGAAGCTCCTGAATAACTAGACAAATTAAACCACATAATGGCAGGGCAGTTCGACAACTATTGGCTAACAAAACACAAAACAGCCAACGGGCGAGGCATTTCCCTCCTCAGCAAGGTAAAGAAAAAGGTACCTAGGGATACAGAGATTATAAATTCTGATAGTGATGCTCGTCACCCTGCATCTCCTCCCTCCTTCCAGAGCTTGGGTGTGGGATATCTGAGAGGGGGCTGTGTGTGTGAGTTACCATGTTTCAGGGGGGTGTGTGTGTGAGTACCATGTTTCAGGGGGGGGTGTGTGTGAGTACCATGTTTCAGGGGGCTGTGTGTGTGAGTACCATGTTTCAGGGGGCTGTGTGTGTGAGTACCATGTTTCAGGGGCTGTGTGTGTGAGTACCATGTTTCAGGGGGCTGTGTGTGTGAGTACCATGTTTCAGGGGGCGTGTGTGTGTGAGTACCATGTTTCAGGGGCTGTGTGTGTGAGTACCATGTTTCAGGGGGCTGTGTGTGTGAGTACCATGTTTCAGGGGGGTGTGTGTGTGTGAGTACCATGTTTCAGGGGGTGTGTGTGTGTGAGTACCATGTTTCAGGGGGCTGTGTGTGTGAGTACCATGTTTCAGGGGGTGTGTGTGTGTGAGTACCATGTTTCAGGGGCTGTGTGTTGTGAGTACCATGTTTCAGGGGGCTGTGTGTGTGAGTACCATGTTTCAGGGGGGGTGTGTGTGAGTACCATGTTTCAGGGGGCTGTGTGTGTGAGTACCATGTTTCAGGGGGCTGTGTGTGTGAGTACCATGTTTCAGGGGGCTGTGTGTGTGAGTACCATGTTTCAGGGGGCTGTGTGTGTGAGTACCATGTTTCAGGGGGGTGTGTGTGTGAGTACCATGTTTCAGGGGGCTGTGTGTGTGAGTACCATGTTTCAGGGGGGGTGTGTGTGAGTTACCATGTTTCAGGGGGGGGGGGTGTGTGAGTACCATGTTTCAGGGGGGGTGTGTGAGTACCATGTTTCAGGGGGGTGTGTGTGAGTACCATGTTTCAGGGGGGGGGTGTGAGTACCATGTTTCAGGGGGGTGGTGCATGGGTGTTTGTGGGTAGTAGGTGGCAGGTGGAGGAGTGTGTGTGTGCAGGTGTGTGGTATGTAGAGGTGTTTGTGTTGTAGCTTGTGTATGTTGTTGGGAGGAGCGTTCTTCAGGTGGAAGGAAGGAGTCGAGGGCACGTGTGACGGCATCACGTGCCTCTGTCTGTTGACTCCTAGACACCCTTTTCATTTTGTCCTCCAAGCTGAGGAGGAAATGGGCCTCACATGACATCTTCTGGACATTCTGCACCAGGTCCTCCATGACGCAGATCACTCGGTCGTCCTCACGTTGGGTCCTCTGACGACGGCCCCTTAAAATTGTACGTCTCCGTACAGGAGGTGTCATGGCTGGTGTGGCAGACCTCGGCACAGAAGTTGTTGGTGCCTCTGTCTCTGTGTCTGTGTCTGTGTCTGTGTCTGTGTCTGTCTCTGTCTCTGTCTCTGTCTCTGTGTCTGTGATGGTGAGGGTTGGGTTTCCGACATGTCAATTGAGGTGCATGGCTGTGGATCTTGGCTGGCCGTGTCCTCCTCCTCATTGTTCTCCTCCTGCCTCTCCCAGCTGCTGTCAGTGCTGTCAATAGCAAATCATACATTAGTGGGTGCATTATATTATTATTTACATGTTCTGTAAAACAATATCCACGACCTCTCAAAACATTGTTATTGGTTTGACTTACCTACGCATTTCCACGCATGGGATGAGGAATTCCAACTGGTCCGCATGTACATAGCGCGATGGCGCACTGGCAGCCGCTCCACTCCGGTACTCCTTCTCCTTACGCCGGTGGCAGATGAAAGCATCCTTAATGCTCCTCCACTTTGCCTTCATGTTATTGACTGTAGAAACAAAATGTAAGCCTGAACTAATTGTTTTTTCCTACATTTCATAGGTATTTAGGAACCGGACAGTCGTTGGTGAGTCGCACTATGCCTTCATGATCGGACAATCCACAGCTAGTGACATCATTGGGGAAACATGCTGCGCCCTATGGGAAATCCTTCATGATGTCGTTATGAAGAAACCCAACAAAGAGGAGTGGATGGCGATTGCAGACGTTTTTGCCAAGACATGTAATTTTCCAAATTGTGTGGGAGCGCTGGATGGGAAACATATCCGGATCATTAAGCCGGAGGGTCGTGGGGGCCGGTTTTTCAATTATAAAAACTATTTTTCTTTTGTCCTGTTTGCGGAATCTGATGCAAATTACTGCTTCACGTACATAGACATCGGATCCTACGGGAGCAGCTCGGACGCAGCAGTATTTGCCCATTCTGAATTTGGGAAAATGCTGCAGCGGGATGAACTAGACCTTCCAGCGAACACCACGCTGCCCGGCACCGCTGAGCCTATGCCTTTTGTCTTTGTGTGAGACGAGGCGTTTGCTCTCGCTGAGCATGTGATGAGGCCCTACTCGAAGCGTGGACTCAGTGTGGAGAAGAGGGTGTTTAACTACAGACTGACCCGAGCACGCAGGGTGGTGGAACGTGCCTTTGGGATCCTCAGCAATAAGTGGCGCATTCTACACCGTCCTATAAATTTAAACTTGGAGAACGCCAGCTCTGCGTGAAGGCACTTTGTGTACGGCACATTTTCGTCCGTTGCAGAGATGGGTTCAGTTTCGAGGACTCTTTAGCCCATTGTATGGAGAGTACTGATCTGCTTGCCAGCCGATAGGGATGTGCGTTTCGGGTTTCGGAATTTCGGAATTTTCACGAAATTTCCCGATTCGTGTTTTCGGATGCGGACGATTTTCCGAAAAATTTTCAGATCCGAAAACGGCAGATCCGAAAAGTTTTCCGAACTGAAACTAAATATTTTCGGAATTTTCGAATGGACTTGAAACGTGTCAAATCAAAATTTATTGCTTTGAAACGAGGAGAACAGACGTTCCGAAAAAATGAAAATTTCCGAAATCACGAACAGTCGATACAAAAAACGAGCAAAGTGACACGAAAATACAAAAAATGGTCGATATTCCGAAAACATCTACAATTCCGAAAAACGAAAATTTCCGAAATCACGAAAAGTCGATACAAGAAACGAGCTAAGTGACACGAAAATACGAAAAATGGTCGATATTCCGAAAAAAAAAATGTACACGAAAAACGAGTCGAGCCGAACCAAATCGAAACAGAAATCGGTCGAAACGAGCCGAATCGAAAAGTTTGAAAATCCGAAAAATCGAATTGAATCGAAAAAAAAATCGGTGCACAAGCCTACCAGCCGTGGTAGCAGACATGGTGGCTCTGTCCGCGACACCTTTGCAGCATATTTCATGTCACCAGAGGGTGAGCTGTCTTGGCAGTTGCAAGCCATCAATAATGAATAAATATAACAACTTTTTATCAAACAAATACCGTTTCTTCGTTTAAAAAGTTGATGTTTTGATTAATAAAATTTGTTTGTATATAACGGATTTCAGACCTTTTTGTATTTTTTAAAATAAAAAAAAAAGCATGCACGCTGCATGGTTCTCCGGTTTTTATAGCCATGACCACAGCAGCTGTCATGCGTATTTATTGCCCCTAGGTCACACATGGGTATTTATTGCCCCTAGGTCACACCTGGGTATTCATTGCCCCTAGGTCACACATGGGTATTTATTGCCCCTAGGTCACACATGGGTATTTATTGCCCCTAGGTCACACCTGGGTATTCATTGCCCCTAGGTCACACATGGGTATTTATTGCCCCTAGGTCACACATGGGTATTCATTGCCCCTAGGTCACACATGGGTATTTATTGCCCCTAGGTCACACATGGGTATTTATTGCCCCTAGGTCACACATGGGTATTCATTGCCCCTAGGTCACACATGGGTATTTATTGCCCCTAGGTCACACATGGGTATTCATTGCCCCTAGGTCACACATGGGTATTCTTTTTATGTACCTCTCGTATCACGTTCTCGGTTGCTGCAGGTCTTCCAATCTGCCCACAACTTCTCCCCGATCTCCTGCCATACTCGCAGCCTCGCTGTGCGGTTTTTATAGTCGCTCCTCCGCTGGTCATAGATGCATGGTTTCCCATGCACCAGACGGATAAACACCTCGGTGTCGCCCAGGCCTACGCCAGCTCCAGCATCCATCTTCAGCGTTCGTGCAGAGTGGCGTCTGAATTCCCCGGGGGTGTGGTCTTTTCCTGCCATGTGCCTGGCATGTGCAGAACGCGCACTGGTCGAAAACGCACGTTCACGTCAAAATCTATGGCCGAGAACTCGCAGATAACTGCCCTAAAGAAGCTCCCGCACTTCTTTGGACGTAAGACGTTTTGCAGCACTTTCATACGCGCTGTGAAACGCCCAGGTGTGACATGCCCACATAGGAAATCATGGGATTTCATTGTTTAAGCGATTTACACCGCGCAGGAGCGCGCAGTAAAACGCTTAGGTGTGAAGGGGGCCTAAAGGAGAAGGAAGGGTTTGCTATAAAATTACAGGCAATACATCGCCCACAGCGATATGTGCCTTTTCTCGACGAATGTAACCAATAAATACCCTGTTGTGAATTTTTGGTCTCTGCAAGGTAACTAGGACTAAGTTTATTGCGCAGGTTGGCACCTCTTCTGGTAGTGAAAGAGGCTGCTGGAGAGATGACTTTAGCCAATTCTGTATCTAATTTAAGAATGGGCCAATATGTTTATTAAAATCTCTTTAATTTTGTGGTCGGCTTCATCATAATTAGCTATGAGTCTAATTTGGGAATTCGTTGTATCCTTGACTCTTGGTTCAAGGAGTTGATTTCTATCCTTCATAAGGGCTTTATGATAAGCCCGTTTGAGCACCCTCTGGGGGTACCCCTTTTCACAGAACCTTTTTTCGTAAATCGTCCGCTTGAGATTTAAATTCAGTCAGGGATGAACAATTCCTCCTTAGTTTCAAATCCTGTCCTGTGGGTATCCCTGATCTGAGGGATAAAGGGTGGTAACTGTGCCAATGTGAAAGGCTATTTGTCGCTGTTAATTTACGAAACACTTTAGTTTGTAATGTATTGTCGATCTTTGTTATTGTTAGGTCGAGAAAATTCAAGGTCTCGTTCTGTATTTCCGATGTAAATTTCAAATTGAGATTCTTTTCATTGAGTATATCGCAGAAGTTATCAAACTCTTCCCATGTACCCTCCCAGAGTATGATTATATCATCGATTATATCTACACCACATTTTGATTTTAGAAGTATGTGTGATCATGGATTCATGAAATACCACTTTTTGTCCCCACATCCCAAAATAAATATTGGCGTATGATGGGGCTACGGAAGTACCCATCGCCGTTCCAACTGTTTGCAAAAAATATTTGCCATTTAAGAGAATTTTTTTTTTAAGAATAAATTCTAATAACTGCAACAAAAAATAATTCCAGTCGGGAGTTAAGTTCGCCTTCTCCCTTAAATATAGATCCATGGTTGCTAGCCCCTTGTCATGAGGGATAGAGCCATATAGTTTCATCACATCAAGGCTACATAACAAAGTGTTCGAAGTAGTTCGTACATCTTGCAATATTGTTAAGACATCTTTTGTGTCCTTTAGATAGGAAGGGGGTTTAAGTATTGGCTTATACGTTCAGTCAAGTTGTTATTGCCTGAGACGATGAAAAATGGGTTACCCCCTTAGTTAGGGTGGAGTTTTTTTTCTTCACCTGATATTAGTCATTCGAATTTAATATTGCCTTTAAAATTGTACCGATTTACTATATACTTTTTGTACCAAAACATGAGGATTCTGTTGCATTTGAAGTATCTGAGAAACAAGAGGAAATCCTAAGAAAATCTATTCACATTTTTTAAACAGGAGACTTAGTTTGGGTTAAAAATTTAAATTCTCAATTAACAAGATGGTTACCAGCAATTGTCTCTGGATTACTGGGCACAAGAATGTATTCTGTGACATTTGAGAATGGAATATCGGTGAGAAGACATGTTGATCAAATAAGGAAGCGCAACAATAATACTATATCAAAGGTAGAAACTCAACGTGAAAAACCGGAGTATATTTGGCAAGGAGTGTGGCACGATCCATACCGTTCACAACCCAGCAAGTACTGAAACTGATCATCTAGAACAGGACTCAAAATTTCAAGTCCCAAGCTACTAGCCAGGCCTTAAGAGCTACTCGCCACTAGTTGCCCCACCTAACCCATATCCTGCCCTGCCTCTGCATTCCCACTCGCCGTCATGTAATTTCCACTCGCCAAATGCGAGCAGGCGAGTGGAAATTTTGAGGCCTGTGTTAAAGTACATTGACATTAACAGTAACATTACAATGGCGAGCAAAAGTGAATCGACTATTCCCAAAGAGGAACTCGAGAGACAGGTGAGTTGATTAAATTTGTATTAATTAATATATTAATTACATGATGAACTATTTACATATTTTTTTTTTTCATTAATAGCATTTGGAACTCATCGAGTCTATGATCAATCAACCAACCGTGTATTTGGATCCCCTTCTCACCGATCCAAGATGTGATCCCTGTGAAGTGATCCCCGTGAACAAGCAGCAGTAGAAGAGGAGGAAAGATTGTCGAACACGGTGTATTTGTGGCAAATGCTTCAAATGCCGACTACGGAAGAAAGTTTATGTTGTCACGAATTTCAAAAAATAAAATAAAAGTTTGGTGAAGACACAAAATGTATTTGTGAAGACCCTTATGTAGAAGAAAGTTTAGTGGACATGGAAATTACAATACAGTTATATCGTTACGGCATGTGTTTTCTGCGAAAACGATTCCGCTCAGTTGCACAGATGAAGGATAAGTGAGTAGTTATTATCTACGGCTTTATTACTCGCTGTATGTTTGAGGCCTAGTTTTTATTGTTGTGCTGCTCTCTCGTGCAGTAATGTTTGAGTGTATTCCAGCAGTAAAACTCAGTGGAGGTTATTCACTTACTATCGTTATGTTCAGGCGAAATGGCACCTGGCCGTTTCACATGAACTCAGGCGACATGGACGGAGCCAAACCCTAGCCATGTCGCCTGAACATAACGCCGGTAAGTGAATAACCTCAAGGGATTGTCATTACAAGTGTTTTTTCTTTTTTTTGGTCATACACTAATATATAGTGGTAATTACTGAATAACAGAGCAACATAGCAGAAAATCCCACTGTTACCGTCAATTACTGTGATTTATATTGCTATGGTGCTGTTGTCATACCATTATAGCCTGACAATTGCTGCGTTACAGAGCAACGAGGAAATAAAACGAACATGGGCAGTATGTGTATCAATAACCCTACAGCTGCCTATCTCTGTAACGCTTGTTATAAGAAATTGGTCCATCACTCTTTGAATAATCTTTGACATGTAGTTAAAAAAAAATCAAATCCAATTCTTTTTTGTGCTTTTCAGTGATTTCCGTAAAACGCCTACCGGGCTTTCACAATGTGGGTTTATGGTTATCTTGGACCCAGAAGAAGGCATCCCATTCCAGCGCGTGTTGTGAAACATATCCGTGAAGCTTTTCCTTCACCAGACAACACTTACATGGGATTTATTTATGCCAATTCTGATGGAAATGTAGTTGATTTTTATTAGTTTTTTCTTTAGAAAACCATGTTAAATAATACATGTATTTTAAATTCAAAATGTTACTTTTTTGAAAATGTTAAATGTTCTAATTTGAGTAATATTTAATTACCGTATTTTTCGCTCCATAAAACGCACCTAGTTTTTAGAGGAGGAAAACAGGAAAAAAAAAATTCTGAATCAAATAGTGTAATAATGGATACTGCCCCAGCTCCTCTCATGGATATACTGCCCCAGCTCCTCACATGGATATACTGCCCCAGCTCTCATGGATATACTGCCCAGCTCCTCTCATGGATATACTGCCCCAGCTCCTCACATGGATATACTGCCCCAGCTCCTCTCATGGATATATTACCCAGCTCCTCTCATGGATATACTGCCCCAGCTCCTCTCATGGATATACTGCCCCAGCTCCTCTCATGGATATACTGCCCCAGCTCCTCTCATGGATATATTACCCAGCTCCTCTCATGGATATACTGCCCCAGCTCCTCTCATGGATATACTGCCCAGCTCCTCTCATGGATATACTGCCCCAGCTCCTCCATGGATATACTGCCCCAGCTCCTCTCATGGATATACTGCCCAGCTCCTCTCATGGATATATTGCCCCAGCTCCTCTCATGGATATACTGTCCCAGCTCCTCTCATGGATATACTGCCCCAGCTCCTCTCATGGATATACTGCCCCAGCTCCTCTCATGGTTATACTGCCCCAGCTCCTCTCATGGATATACTGCCCCAGCTCTCTCATGGATATACTGCCCCAGCTCCTCTCATGGATATACTGCCCAGCTCCTCTCATGGATATATTGCCCCAGCTCCTCTCATGGATATACTGCCCCAGCTCCTCTCATGGATATACTGCCCCAGCTCCTCTCATGGATATACTGCCCCAGCTCCTCACATGGATATACTGCCCCAGCTCCTCTCATGGATATATTACCAGCTCCTCTCATGGATATACTGCCCAGCTCCTCTCATGGATATACTGCCCCAGCTCCTCTCATGGATATATTACCCAGCTCCTCTCATGGATATACTGCCCAGCTCCTCTCATGGATATACTGCCCAGCTCCTCTCATGGATATACTGCCAGCTCCTCTCATGGATATACTGCCCCAGCTCCTCACATGGATATACTGGCCCAGCTCCTCTCATGGATATATTAACCAGCTCCTCTCATGGATATACTGCCCCAGCTCCTCTCATGGATATACTGCCCCAGCTCCTCTCATGGATATACTGCCCAGCTCCTCTCATGGATATACTGCCCCAGCTGCTCTCATGGATATAC
>RXON01003916.1:0-18399 GCA_009667805.1 Leptobrachium leishanense | reverse complement strand
ATATATTCAGGGTGTGCGGGTGTGTTTTTAGGGGTTCCTCCATATATTCAGGGTGTGTGGGTGTGTTTTTAGGGGTTCCTCCATATATTCAGGGTGTGTGGGTGTGTTTTTAGGGGCTCCTCCATATATTCAGGGTGTGCGGGTGTATAACAGAGCAGCATAGAGCCTGTAAGGTAGAATTCTTGCCGCTATAAGCCTCTGGATGTAATTCCTGTTTTATTAATGCCTCTTCTTGTTGTCAATAAGTCCTTTTAATCGGCTTTATAGTTTTACATGTTGTTTATTTGTTGCTTAATATTGTATGTTGTCTATGTTGGTTCCTGGTTGGTTGTGGCGGGGGCCGCGCTCAGCCGGTTCCTCGTTTTGTGATTGTCCTGTGGCCGCATAAACCTCTTTCTCCTGGTTTTTCCACGATTCCCCATGGAATTGTGGGTGGTAAGGCCATTGGGGTGTCACATGTTATTTTGGGGTGTTTTATGGATGGATCCTCTGGGAATGCAGCCATTACAATAGCGGCTGTAGAATCCCCCAGAATTCCCTGCGCGCAGCCTTGTGTCACCAGCACCGCCAGATGCCCAGAGGTTTGGTTGGGACTGGCAGGTGCCGAGATGTGATTGTGTCTTCCTGGAGGAAACATCTCAGGAATTCCTCCCCTGTGAAGGGAAAGCCCCCCGGGGGGCAGAAAGTGACAGAGGGGCTGAAAGTGACGAATCCAAGGGGAACATTCCTGGAATACGCAAAGCTTTTCATGTCAAAGAGCATCTGTACCGAAAAGACACCGTGAGAACCAAAGAAACGGCGAGAGCCGGATCTAAACATCCCCCCCGACCTCCATAACTGCCCACCGGATCGGGGGTACGAGACCCCCAATGTCTGACAAAAACCAAAATTTATATGTAACACATCAAGACTGCCGAATACCGGATCAACCGTGAGCGACATCTGAGCAGGAGGACACAGAGGGCATGATCTCCCCATCACTATGTACCATACCGCATGTCCCTATCACTATGTACCATACCGCATGTCCCCATCACTATGTACCATACAGCATGTCCCTATCACTATGTACCATACAGCATGTCCCTATCACTATGTACCATACCGCATGTCCCCATCACTATGTACCATACCGCATGTCCCCATCACTATGTACCATACAGCATGTCCCTATCACTATGTACCATACCGCATGTCCCTATCACTATGTACCATACCGCATGTCCCTATCACTATGTACCATACCGCATGTCCCTATCACTATGTACCATACCGCATGTCCCCATCACTATGTACCATACAGCATGTCCCTATCACTATGTACCATACAGCATGTCCCTATCACTATGTACCATACCGCATGTCCCCATCACTATGTACCATACCACATGTACCCATCACTATGTACCATACCGCATGTCCCTATCACTATGTACCATACAGCATGTCCCCATCACTATGTACCATACAGCATGTCCCTATCACTATGTACCATACAGCATGTCCCCATCACTATGTAGCATACCGCATGTCCCCATCACTATGTACCATACCGCATGTCCCCATCACTATGTACCATACAGCATGTCCCTATCACTATGTACCATACAGCATGTCCCTATCACTATGTACCATACAGCATGTCCCTATCACTATGTACCATACAGCATGTCCCCATCACTATGTAGCATACCGCATGTCCCCATCACTATGTACCATACAGCATGTCCCCATCACTATGTACCATACAGCATGTCCCTATCACTATGTACCATACAGCATGTCCCCATCACTATGTAGCATACCGCATGTCCCCATCACTATGTACCATACAGCATGTCCCCATCACTATGTACCATACAGCATGTCCCTATCACTATGTACCATACCGCATGTCCCCATCACTATGTACCATACAGCATGTCCCCATCACTATGTACCATACCGCATGTCCCTATCACTATGTACCATACAGCATGTCCCCATCACTATGTAGCATACCGCATGTCCCCATCACTATGTACCATACCGCATTCCCCATCACTATGTACATACCGCATGTCCCCATCACTATGTACCATACAGCATGTCCCCATCACTATGTACCATACAGCATGTCCCTATCACTATGTACCATACCGCATGTCCCCATCACTATGTACCATACAGCATGTCCCCATCACTATGTACCATACCGCATGTCCCCATCACTATGTACCATACCGCATGTCCCCATCACTATGTACCATACCGCATGTCCCTATCACTATGTACCATACAGCATGTCCCCATCACTATGTACCATACCGCATGTCCCCATCACTATGTACCATACCGCATGTCCCCATCACTATGTACCATACCGCATGTCCCCATCACTATGTACCATACCGCATGTCCCCATCACTATGTACCATACAGCATGTCCCCATCACTATGTACCATACAGCATGTCCCTATCACTATGTACCATACAGCATGTCCCTATCACTATGTACCATGCCGCATGTCCCCATCACTATGTACCATACCGCATGTCCCTATCACTATGTACCATACAGCATGTCCCCATCACTATGTACCATACAGCATGTCCCCATCACTATGTGCCATACAGCATGTCCCCATCACTATGTACCATACAGCATGTCCCCATCACTATGTACCGTACCGCATGTCCCCATCACTATGTACCATACAGCATGTACCCATCACTATGTACCATACAGCATGTCCCCATCACTATGTACCATACCGCATGTCCCCATCACTATGTACCATACCGCATGTACCCATCACTATGTACCATACAGCATGTCCCCATCACTATGTACCATACAGCATGTACCCATCACTATGTACCATACAGCATGTCCCCATCACTATGTACCATACCGCATGTCCCCATCACTATGTACCATACCGCATGTACCCATCACTATGTACCATACAGCATGTCCCCATCACTATGTGCCATACAGCATGTCCCCATCACTATGTACCATACCGCATGTACCCATCACTATGTACCATACAGCATGTCCCCATCACTATGTACCATACAGCATGTCCCCATCACTATGTACCATACCGCATGTCCCCATCACTATGTACCATACCGCATGTCCCCATCACTATGTACCATACAGCATGTCCCTATCACTATGTACCATACAGCATGTCCCTATCACTATGTACCATACAGCATGTCCCTATCACTATGTACCATACAGCATGTCCCTATCACTATGTACCATACAGCATGTCCCCATCACTATGTACCATACAGCATGTCCCCATCACTATGTACCATACAGCATGTCCCTATCACTATGTACCATACAGCATGTCCCTATCACTATGTACCATACAGCATGTCCCCATCACTATGTACCATACCGCATGTCCCCATCACTATGTACCATACAGCATGTCCCTATCACTATGTACCATACAGCATGTCCCCATCACTATGTACCATACCGCATGTCCCCATCACTATGTACCATACCGCATGACCCCATCACTATGTACCATACCGCATGTCCCCATCACTATGTACCATACCGCATGTCCCCATCACTATGTACCATACCGCATGTCCCCATCACTATGTACCATACAGCATGTCCCCCATCACTATGTACCATACCGCATGTCCCCATCACTATGTACCATACAGCATGTCCCATCACTATGTACCATCGCATGTCCCCATCACTATGTACCATACAGCATGTCCCCCATCACTATGTACCATACCGCATGTCCCCATCACTATGTACCATACAGCATGTCCCTATCACTATGTACCATACAGCATGTCCCCATCACTATGTACCATACAGCATGTCCCTATCACTATGTACCATACCGCATGTCCCCATCACTATGTACTATACCGCATGTCCCCATCACTATTTACCATACCGCATGTACCCATCACTATGTACCATACAGCATGTCCCCATCACTATGTACCATACAGCATGTCCCCATCACTATGTACCATACAGCATGTCCCTATCACTATGTACCATACCGCATGTCCCCATCACTATGTACCATACAGCATGTCCCCATCAATATGTACCATGCCGCATGTCCCCATCACTATGTACCATACCGCATGTCGCTATCACTATGTACCATAACGCATGTCCCCATCACTATGTACCATACAGCATGTCCCTATCACTATGTACCATACCGCATGTCCCCATCACTATGTACCATACAGCATGTCCCCATCACTATGTACCATACAGCATGTCCCCATCACTATGTACCATACAGCATGTCCCCATCACTATGTACCATACCGCATGTCCCCATCACTATGTACCATACAGCATGTCCCCATCACTATGTACCATACCGCATGTCCCCATCACTATGTACCATACAGCATGTCCCCATCACTATGTACCATACAGCATGTCCCCATCACTATGTACCATACCGCATGTCCCCATCACTATGTACCATACAGCATGTCCCCATCACTATGTACCATACCGCATGTCCCCATCACTATGTACCATACAGCATGTCCCCCATCACTATGTACCATACAGCATGTCCCCATCACTATGTACCATACCGCATGTCCCCATCACTATGTACCATACAGCATGTCCCCATCACTATGTACCATACCGCATGTCCCCATCACTATGTACCATACAGCATGTCCCCCATCACTATGTACCATACCGCATGTCCCCATCACTATGTACCATACAGCATGTCCCTATCACTATGTACCATACAGCATGTCCCCATCACTATGTACCATACAGCATGTACCCATCACTATGTACCATACAGCATGTCCCCATCACTATGTACCATACCGCATGTACCCATCACTATGTACCATACAGCATGTCCCTATCACTATATGCCATACAGCATGTCCCCATCACTATGTACCATACAGCATGTACCCATCACTATGTACCATACAGCATGTCCCCATCACTATGTACCATACAGCATGTACCCATCACTATGTACCATACAGCATGTCCCCATCACTATGTACCATACCGCATGTACCCATCACTATGTACCATACAGCATGTCCCCATCACTATGTACCATACCGCATGTACCCATCACTATGTACCATACAGCATGTCCCCATCACTATGTACCATACCGCATGACCCCATCACTATGTACCATACAGCATGTCCCTATTACTATGTACCATACCGCATGTCCCCATCACTATGTACCATACCGCATGTCCCCATCACTATGTACCATACCGCATGTCCCCATCACTATGTACCATACAGCATGTCCCCATCACTATGTACCATACGCATGTCCCCATCACTATGTACCATACAGCATGTCCCCATCACTATGTACCATACCGCATGTCCCCATCACTATGTACCATACAGCATGTCCCCCATCACTATGTACCATACCGCATGTCCCCATCACTATGTACCATACAGCATGTCCCTATCACTATGTACCATACAGCATGTCCCCATCACTATGTACCATACAGCATGTCCCCACCACTATGTACCATACAGCATGTCCCTATCACTATGTACCATACCGCATGTCCCCATCACTATGTACCATACCGCATGTCCCCATCACTATGTACCATACCGCATGTACCCATCACTATGTACCATACAGCATGTCCCCCATCACTATGTACCATACCGCATGTCCCCATCACTATGTACCATACAGCATGTCCCCATCACTATGTACCATACAGCATGTCCCTATCACTATGTACCATACCGCATGTCCCCATCACTATGTACCATACCGCATGTCCCCATCACTATGTACCATACCGCATGTCCCTATCACTATGTACCATACCGCATGTCCCTATCACTATGTACCATACCGCATGTCCCTATCACTATGTACCATACCGCATGTCCCCATCACTATGTACCATACCGCATGTCCCTATCACTATGTACCATACCGCATGTCCCTATCACTATGTACCATACCGCATGTCCCTATCACTATGTACCATACCGCATGTCCCTATCACTATGTACCATACCAGCATGTCCCCATCACTATGTACCATACCGCATGTCCCCATCACTATGTACCATACAGCATGTCCCCATCACTATGTACCATACCGCATGTCCCCATCACTATGTACCATACCGCATGTCCCTATCACTATGTACCATACAGCATGTCCCTATCACTATGTACCATACCGCATGTCCCCATCACTATGTACCATAACCGCATGTCCCCATCACTATGTACCATACAGCATGTCCCCATCACTATGTACCATACCGCATGTCCCATCACTATGTACCATACCGCATGTCCCTATCACTATGTACCATACAGCATGTCCCTATCACTATGTACCATACCGCATGTCCCCATCACTATGTACCATACAGCATGTCCCCATCACTATGTACCATACAGCATGTCCCCATCACTATGTACCATACAGCATGTCCCCATCACTATGTACCATACCGCATGTCCCTATCACTATGTACCATACAGCATGTCCCCCATCACTATGTACCATACCGCATGTCCCTATCACTATGTACCATACAGCATGTCCCCATCACTATGTACCATACCGCATGTCCCCATCACTATGTACCATACCGCATGTCCCTTTGTTTGGGTTGACAGGTGTGATTGATGTGTTTTATTTGTCTACAATTGAACCACACTGTCCCCCCCCACGCTCTGACCCCACGCCGTGACGCTCGCTCTAAATCTGTGGTGTGAGGAATGTGATGTGACGGTGACAGATTCCCATCTGCCAAAAGCGGCCGGACATTCACCCAACCTGCTCCCTGCGCCAGAGCGCCTGAACCTGAGCGTCTGTTCACGAAGCAACGAAACGTCACGAAGCGACTCAAAGCGACAGGAAACATCAGGAAACGACAGGAAACGTCACGAAGCGTCACGAATCGACAGGAAATGACAGGAAACGTCACGAAGCGACACAAAGCGACAGGAAACGTCACGAAGCGTCACGATGTGACAGGAAACGTCACGAAGCGTCACGAATCGACAGGAAATGACAGGAAACGTCACGAAGCGTCACGAAGCGACAGGAAACGTCACGAAGCGTCACGATGTGACAGGAAATGACAGGAAACGTCACGAAGCGTCACGAATCGACAGGAAATGACAGGAAACGTCACGAAGCGACACAAAGCGACAGGAAACGTCACGAAGCGTCACGATGTGACAGGAAACGTCACGAAGCGTCACGAATCGACAGGAAATGACAGGAAACGTCACGAAGCGACACGAAGCGACAGGAAACGTCACGAAGCGTCACGATGTGACAGGAAACGGCAGGAAATGACAGGAAACGTCACGAAGCGACCGGAAACGTCAGGAAACGACACGTAGCGACAGGAAACGTCACGAAGCGTCACGATGTGACAGGAAACGGCAGGAAATGACAGGAAACATCACGAAGCGACCGGAAATGTCAGGAAACGTCAGGAAATGACAGGAAACGTCACGAATCGACCGGAAACGTCAGGAAACGACACGTAGCGACAGATAACGTCACGAAACGACACAAAACGTCAGGAAATGACAGGAAACGTCAGGAAACGACACGTAGCGACAGAAAACGTCACGAAACGACACAAAACGTCAGGAAATGACAGGAAACGTCAGGAAACGTCACGAAGCGACTGGAAATGTCAGGAAACGTTGATGTTTTTCACTTCGGTGATTCAATTTCGCCAAAATTTTGGTGAATTCACTATTTAGCGAATGGTTGCCATATTGCGACAAAAACAGAGGAGTCGCTGGAAAAGGAGAAAGTGGCGTGTGTGAATTCCAACGAACTGCAAAAAAACCAAAAAGGATCAAATTGTGTCGGAAAAATAAAAATAAATCTCTTTTAAAAACGAATTAAAAACGTCTGATACAAAATAACGAAAGAAATTAAGAAATGCGAAACAACAATTACGTCGAAAAAAAAATGCAAAAAAAAAATTTATAAAAAGACTTTCTGCTGAAAATGAAAAGAATAAAAGCGATAAAACCTGTCGAACGGAATTACTGAAAATCAGGGCAGATCAGCCTCTAGGTAGGTGGTGCGTGTCACGTGTGCGCAGCAATCTATAGGTAGGTGGTGTGTGTCACGTGTGCGCAGCAATCAATAGGTAGGTGGTGTGTGTCACGTGTGCGCAGCAATCAATAGGTAGGTGGTGCGTGTCACGTGTGCGCAGCAATCTATAGGTAGGTGGTGCGTGTCACGTGTGCGCAGCAATCAATAGGTAGGTGGTGCGTGTCACGTGTGCGCAGCAATCTAAGGTAGGTGGTGTGGTGTCACGTGTGCGCAGCAATCAATAGGTAGGTGGTGCGTGTCACGTGTGCGCAGCAATCTATAGGAGGTGGTGCGTGTCACGTGTGCGCAGCAATCAATAGGTAGTGGTGGCGTGTCACGTGTGCGCAGCAATCTATATAGGTAGGTGGTACGTGTCACGTGTGCGCAGCAATCTATAGTAGGTGGTGCGTGTCACGTGTGCGCAGAAATCTATAGGTTGGTGGTGCGTGTCACGTGTGCGCAGCAATCTATAGGTAGGTGGTGTGTGTCACCGTGTGCGCAGCAATCAATAGGTAGGTGGTGCATGTCACGTGTGCGCAGCAATCTATAGGTAGGTGGTACGTGTCACGTGTGCGCAGCAATCTATAGGTAGGTGGTGCGTGTCACGTGTACGCAGAAATCTATAGGTTGGTGGTGCGTGTCACGTGTGCGCAGCAATCTATAGGTAGGTTGGTGTGTGTCACGTGTGCGCAGCAATCTATAGCTAGGTGGTGCATGTCACGTGTGCCGCAGCAATCTATAGGTAGGTAGTATATAGGTAGGTTGTGTGTGTCACGTGTGCGCGCAATCTATAGCTAGTGTGGTGCGTGTCACGTGTGTGCAGCAATCTATAGGTGGTGGTGCGTGTCACGTGTGCGCAGCAATCCTATAGGTATGTGGTACGTGTCAACGTGGTGCGCAGCAATCTATAGGTAGGTGGTGCGTGTCACTTGTGTGCGCAGAAATCTATAGGTTGGTGGTGCGTGTCACGTGTGCGCAGCAATCTATAGGTAGGTGTGTGTGTCACGTGTGCGCAGCAATCAATAGGTAGGTGGTGCAATGTCACGTGTGCGCAGCAATCTATAGGTAGGTGGTACGTGTCACGTGTGCGCAGCAATCTATAGCTAGGTGGTGCATGTCACGTGTGCGCAGCAATCTATAGGTAGGTGGTACGTGTCACGTGTGCGCATCAATCTATAGGTAGGTGGTGCGTGTCACGTGTGCGCAGCAATCTATAGGTAGGTAGTGTATAGGTAGGTGGTGCGTGTCACGTGTGCGCAGCGATCAATAGGTAGGTGGTGCGTGTCACGTGTGAGCAGCAATCTATAGGTAGGTAGTGTATAGGTAGGTGGTGCGTGTCACGTGTGCGAAGCAATCTATAGGTAGGTGGTGCGTGTCACGTGTGCGCAGCAATCTATAGGTAGGTGGTGCGTGTCACGTGTGCGCAGCAATCTATAGGTAGGTGGTGCATGTCACGTGTGCGCAGCAATCTATAGGTAGGTGGTGCGTGTCACATGTGCGCAGCAATCTATAGGTAGGTGGTACGTGTCACGTGTGTACAGCAATCTATAGGTAGGTGGTGCATGTCACGTGTGCGCAGCAATCTATAGGTAGGTAGTGTATAGGTAGGTGGTGCGTGTCACGTGTGCGCAGCAAATCAATAGGTAGGTGGTGCTGTCACGTGTGCACAGCAATCTATAGGTAGGTAGTGTATAGGTAGGTGGTGCGTGTCACGTGTGCGCAGCAATCAAGGTAGGTGGTGCGTGTCACATGTGCGCAGCATCTATAGGTAGGTAGTGTATAGGTAGGTGGTGCGTGTCACGTGTGCGCAGCAATCTATAGGTAGGTGGTGCGTGTCACGTGTGTGCAGCAATCTATAGGTAGGTGGTGCGTGTCACGTGTGCGCAGCAATCTATAGGTAGGTGGTGCGTGTCACGTGTGCGCAGCAATCTATAGGTAGGTGGTGCGTGTCACGTGTGCGCAGCAATCTATAGGTAGGTGGTGCGTGTCACGTGTGCGCAGCAATCAATAGGTAGGTGGTGCGTGTCACGTGTGCGCAGCAATCTATAGGTAGGTGGTGCGTGTCACGTGTGCGCAGAAATCTATAGGTTGGTGGTGCGTGTCACGTGTGCGCAGCAATCTATAGGTAGGTGGTGTGTGTCACGTGTGCGCAGCAATCTATAGCTAGGTGGTGCATGTCACGTGTGCGCAGCAATCTATAGGTAGGTAGTATATAGGTAGGTGGTGTGTGTCACGTGTGCGCAGCAATCTATAGCTAGGTGGTGCGTGTCACGTGTGTGCAGCAATCTATAGGTAGGTGGTGCGTGTCACGTGTGCGCAGCAATCTATAGGTATGTGGTGTGTGTCACGTGTGCGCAGCAATCAATAGGTAGGTGGTGCATGTCACGTGTGCGCAGCAATCTATAGGTAGGTGGTACGTGTCACGTGTGCGCAGCAATCTATAGGTAGGTGGTGCGTGTCACGTGTGCGCAGAAATCTATAGGTTGGTGGTGCGTGTCACGTGTGCGCAGCAATCTATAGGTAGGTGGTGTGTGTCACGTGTGCGCAGCAATCTATAGCTAGGTGGTGCATGTCACGTGTGCGCAGCAATCTATAGGTAGGTAGTATATAGGTAGGTGGTGCGTGTCACGTGTGCGCAGCAATCTATAGGTATGTGGTACGTGTCACGTGTGCGCAGCAATCTATAGGTAGGTGGTGCGTGTCACGTGTGCGCAGAAATCTATAGGTTGGTGGTGCGTGTCACGTGTGCGCAGCAATCTATAGGTAGGTGGTGTGTGTCACGTGTGCGCAGCAATCAATAGGTAGGTGGTGCATGTCACGTGTGCGCAGCAATCTATAGGTAGGTGGTACGTGTCACGTGTGCGCAGCAATCTATAGCTAGGTGGTGCATGTCACGTGTGCGCAGCAATCTATAGGTAGGTGGTGCGTGTCACGTGTGCGCATCAATCTATAGGTAGGTGGTGCGTGTCACGTGTGCGCAGCAATCTATAGGTAGGTAGTGTATAGGTAGGTGGTGCGTGTCACGTGTGCGCAGCGATCAATAGGTAGGTGGTGCGTGTCACGTGTGAGCAGCAATCTATAGGTAGGTAGTGTATAGGTAGGTGGTGCGTGTCACGTGTGCGAAGCAATCTATAGGTAGGTGGTGCGTGTCACGTGTGCGCAGCAATCTATAGGTAGGTGGTGCGTGTCACGTGTGCGCAGCAATCTATAGGTAGGTGGTGCATGTCACGTGTGCGCAGCAATCTATAGGTAGGTGGTGCGTGTCACATGTGCGCAGCAATCTATAGGTAGGTGGTACGTGTCACGTGTGTACAGCAATCTATAGGTAGGTGGTGCATGTCACGTGTGCGCAGCAATCTATAGGTAGGTAGTGTATAGGTAGGTGGTGCGTGTCACGTGTGCGCAGCAATCAATAGGTAGGTGGTGCGTGTCACCTGTGCACAGCAATCTATAGGTAGGTAGTGTATAGGTAGGTGGTGCGTGTCACGTGTGCGCAGCAATCAATAGGTAGGTGGTGCGTGTCACATGTGCGCAGCATCTATAGGTAGGTAGTGTATAGGTAGGTGGTGCGTGTCACGTGTGCGCAGCAATCTATAGGTAGGTGGTGCGTGTCACGTGTGTGCAGCAATCTATAGGTAGGTGGTGCGTGTCACGTGTGCGCAGCAATCTATAGGTAGGTGGTGCGTGTCACGTGTACACAGCAATCTATAGGTAGGTGGTGCGTGTCACGTGTGCGCAGCAATCTATAGGTAGGTGGTGCGTGTCACGTGTGCGCAGCAATCTATAGGAAGGTGATGCGTGTCACGTGTGCGCAGCAATCTATAGCTAGGTGGTGCGTGTCACGTGTGCGCAGCAATCTATAGGTTGGTGGTGCGTGTCACGTGTGCGCAGCAATCTATAGGAAGGTGATGCGTGTCACGTGTGCGCAGCAATCTATAGGTAGGTGGTGCGTGTCACGTGTGCGCAGCAATCTATAGGTTGGTGGTGCGTGTCACGTGTGCGCAGCAATCTATAGGAAGGTGATGCATGTCACGTGTGCGCAGCAATCTATAGGAAGGTGATGTGTGTCACGTGTGCGCAGCAATCTATAGGTAGGTGGTGCGTGTCACATGTGCGCAGTAATCTATAGGAAGGTGATGCGTGTCATGTGTGCGCAGCAATCTATAGGTAGGTGGTGCATGTCACGTGTGCCCAGTAATCTATAGGAAGGTGATGCGTGTCACGTGTGCGCAGTAATCAATAAGTAGGTGGTGCGTGTCACGTGTGCGCAGCAATCCATAGGTAGGTGGTGCTGGTCATGTGTGCGCAGCAATCTATAGGTAGGTGGTGCGTGTCACGTGTGCGCAGCAATCTATAGGTAGGTAGTGTATAGGTAGGTGGTGCGTGTCACGTGTGCGCAGTAATCTATAGGAAGGTGATGCGTGTCACGTGTGCGCAGTAATCTATAGCTAGGTGGTGCGTTTCACGTGTGCGCAACAATCTATAGGTAGGTAGTGTATAGGTAGGTGGTGCGTGTCACGTGTGCGAAGCAATCTATAGCTAGGTGGTGCGTGTCACGTGTGCCCAGCAATCTATAGCTAGGTGGTGCGTGTCACGTGTGCGCAGCAATCTATAGGTAGGTGGTGCGTTTCACGTGTGCGCAGCAATCTATAGGTAGGTAGTGTATAGGTAGGTGGTGCGTGTCACGTGTACGCAGCAATCAATAGGTAGGTGGTGCGTGTCACGTGTGCGCAGCAATCTATAGGTAGGTGGTGCGTGTCACGTGTGCGCAGCAATCTATAGGTAGGTGGTGCGTGTCACGTGTGCGCAGCTGTTCCAGGGGCTGGGGTTTATACAGGGGGTTCTGTGCATTGTACACAGTCGGGTTCCTGGGGACGGATCAGATTGCCAGCTCTTTGGGTCACGCTGTACGTGTATGTGGCGCGTGGGGGAGCAGCTGGCGGGGAGGGAGCGGGTGACTGGCAACTGTCAACGGATGATTAATGTCTGTATTATTTGTGTGGAGCCTCATCCATCACTCGCTGACAGCCGCCGGACAGGACCCCCACCCCACCCCCACCCATCCACCAGCCGGGCCTGGCACTGGGGGAAGGACGCGGCCTGGTGGGATCTGATGGGGGGGGGGTCATGGAGGAGAATAGGGGGTCAGCGCCACATTATGGAGGAAATGGGGGGGATCAGGGATCTGAAGCGGAGGAAGGATTGGGGGGCAGTTTAACCCTTCACTGGAGGCGCAGGTAGTATCTGTGGTTGTCGGGGAGGATGAGCAGACGCAGTTTAACCCTTCACTGGACACGCAGGTAGTATATGTGGTTGTCAGGGAAGATGAGCAGACGCAGTTTAACCCTTCACTGGACGCGCAGGTAGTATCTGTGGTTGTCGGGGAGGATGAGCAGACGCAGTTTAACCCTTCACTGGAGGCGCAGGTAGTATCTGTGGTTGTCGGGGAGGATGAGCAGACGCAGTTTAACCCTTCACTGGACACGCAGGTAGTATCTGTGGTTGTCGGGGAGGATGAGCAGACGCAGTTTAACCCTTCACTGGACGCGCAGGTAGTATCTGTGGTTGTCGGGGAGGATGAGCAGACACAGTTTACCCTTCACTGGACGCGCAGGTAGTATCTGTGGTTGTCGGGAGAATGAGCAGACACAGTTTAACCCTTCACTGGAGGCGCAGGTAGTATCTGTGGTTGTCGGGAGGATGAGCAGACGCAGTATAACCCTTCACTGGACGCGCGGGTAGTATCCGTGGTTGTCGGGGAGGATGAGCAGACGCAGTTTAACCCTTCACTGGACACGCAGGTAGTATCTGTGGTTGTCGGGGAGGATGAGCAGACGCAGTTTAACCCTTCACTGGACGCGCAGGTAGTATATGTG
This sequence comes from Leptobrachium leishanense, assembly GCA_009667805.1. Lineage (NCBI taxonomy): Eukaryota > Metazoa > Chordata > Amphibia > Anura > Megophryidae > Leptobrachium > Leptobrachium leishanense. The sequence goes on along the minus strand of RXON01003916.1, from coordinate 4,395 downwards.
GTTGTCGGGGAGGATGAGCAGACACAGTTTAACCCTTCACTGGACGCGCAGGTAGTATCTGTGGTTGTCGGGGAGAATGAGCAGACACAGTTTAACCCTTCACTGGAGGCGCAGGTAGTATCTGTGGTTGTCGGGGAGGATGAGCAGACGCAGTTTAACCCTTCACTGGACACGCAGGTAGTATATGTGGTTGTCAGGGAAGATGAGCAGACGCAGTTTAACCCTTCACTGGACGCGCAGGTAGTATCTGTGGTTGTCGGGGAGGATGAGCAGACGCAGTTTAACCCTTCACTGGGCGCGCAGGTAGTATCTGTGGTTGTCGGGGAGAATGAGCAGACACAGTTTAACCCTTCACTGGAGGTGCAGGTAGTATCTGTGGTTGTCGGGGAGGATGAGCAGACGCAGTTTAACCCTTCACTAGACGCGCGGGTAGTATCCGTGGTTGTCGGGGAGGATGAGCAGACACAGTTTAACCCTTCACTAGACGCGCGGGTAGTATCTGTGGTTGTCGGGGAGGATGAGCAGACGCAGTTTAACCCTTCACTGTTTGCGCAGGTAGTATCTGTGGTTGTCAGGGAGGATGAGCAGACGCAGTTTAACCCTTCACTGGACGCGCAGGTAGTATCTGTGGTTGTCGGGGAGGATGAGCAGAACAAGTTTAACCCTTCACTGGACGCGCAGGTAGTATCTGTGGTTGTCGGGAGGATGAGCAGACGCAGTTTAACCCTTCACTGTTTGCGCAGGTAGTATCTGTGGTTGTCAGGGAGGATGAGCAGACGCAGTTTAACCCTTCACTAGACGCGCAGGTAGTATCTCTGTGGTTGTCGGGGAGGATGAGCAGACGCAGTTTAACCCTTCACTGTTTGCGCAGGTAGTATCTGTGGTTGTCAGGGAGGATGAGCAGACGCAGTTTAACCCTTCACTGGACGCGCAGGTAGTATCTGTGGTTGTCGGGGAGGATGAGCAGACACAGTTTAACCCTTCACTGGACGCGCAGGTAGTATCTGTGGTTGTCGGGGAGGATGAGCAGACGCAGTTTAACCCTTCACTGTTTGCGCAGGTAGTATCTGTGGTTGTCAGGGAGGATGAGCAGACGCAGTTTAACCCTTCACTAGACGCGCAGGTAGTATCTGTGGTTGTCGGGGAGGATGAGCAGACACAGTTTAACCCTTCACTGGACGCGCAGGTAGTATCTGTGGTTGTCGGGGAGGATGAGCAGACACAGTTTAACCCTTCACTAGACGCGCAGGTAGTATCTGTGGTTGTCGGGGAGGATGAGCAGACACAGTTTAACCCTTCACTGGACACGCAGGTAGTATCTGTGGTTGTCGGGGAGGATGAGCAGACGCAGTTTAACCCTTCACTGTTTGCGCAGGTAGTATCTGTGGTTGTCGGGGAGGATGAGCAGACGCAGTTTAACCCTTCACTGGATGCGCAGGTAGTATCTGTGGTTGTCGGGGAGGATGAGCAGTCACAGTTTAACCCTTCACTGGACGCGCAGGTAGTATCTTTGGTTGTCGTGGAGGATGAGCAGACGCAGTTTAACCCTTCACTGGACGCGCAGGTAGTATCTTTGGTTGTCGGGGAGGATGAGCAGACACAGTTTAACCCTTCACTAGACGCGCGGGTAGTATCCGTGGTTGTCGTGGAGGATGAGCAGACGCAGTTTAACCCTTCACTGGACGCGCGGGTAGTATCTTTGGTTGTCGGGGAGGATGAGCAGACGCAGTTTAACCCTTCACTAGACGCGCGGGTAGTATCTGTGGTTGTCAGGGAGGATGAGCAGACGCAGTTTAACCCTTCACTAGACGCGCGGGTAGTATCCGTGGTTGTCAGGGAGGATGAGCAGACACAGTTTAACCCTTCACTAGACGCGCGGGTAGTATATGTGGTTGTCGGGGAGGATGAGCAGACGCAGTTTAACCCTTCACTAGACGCGCGGGTAGTATCTGTGGTTGTCGGGGAGGATGAGCAGACGCAGTTTAACCCTTCACTAGACGCGCGGGTAGTATCTGTGGTTGTCGGGGAGGATGAGCAGACGCAGTTTAACCCTTCACTGTTTGCGCAGGTAGTATCTGTGTTGTCAGGGAGGATGAGCAGACACAGTTTAACCCTTCACTGGACGCGCAGGTAGTATCTGTGGTTGTCGGGGAGGATGAGCAGACACAGTTTAACCCTTCACTAGACGCGCGGGTAGTATCTGTGGTTGTCGGGGAGGATGAGCAGACGCAGTTTAACCCTTCACTGGACGCGCAGGTAGTATCTGTGGTTGTCGGGGAGGATGAGCAGACACAGTTTAACCCTTCACTAGACGCGCGGGTAGTATCCGTGGTTGTCGGGGAGGATGAGCAGTCACAGTTTAACCCTTCACTGGACGCACAGGTAGTATCTTTGGTTGTCGTGGAGGATGAGCAGTCACAGTTTAACCCTTCACTGGACGCACAGGTAGTATCTGTGGTTGTCAGGGAAGATGAGCAGACGCAGTTTAACCCTTCACTGGACGCGCAGGTAGTATCTGTGGTTGTCGGGGAGGATGAGCAGACACAGTTTAACCCTTCACTAGACGCGCGGGTAGTATCCGTGGTTGTCAGGGAGGATGAGCAGACGCAGTTTAACCCTTCACTAGACGCGCGGGTAGTATCCGTGGTTGTCAGGGAGGATGAGCAGACACAGTTTAACCCTTCACTAGACGCGCAGGTAGTATCTGTGGTTGTCGGGGAGGATGAGCAGACGCAGTTTAACCCTTCACTGGACGCGCAGGTAGTATCTGTGGTTGTCGGGAGGATGAGCAGACGCAGTTTAACCCTTCACTAGTTTGCGCAGGTAGTATCTGTGGTTGTCGGGGAGGATGAGCAGACGCAAGTTTAACCCTTCACTGGACGCGCAGGTAGTATCTGTGGTTGTCGGGAGGATGAGCAGACGCAGTTTAACCCTTCACTGGACGCGCAGGTAGTATCTGTGGTTGTCGGGGAGGATGAGCAGACGCAGTTTAACCCTTCACTGACGCGCAGGTAGTATCTGTGGTTGTCGGGGAGGATGAGCAGACGCAGTTTAACCCTTCACTGACGCGCAGGTAGTATCGTGGTTGTCGGGAGGATGAGCAGACGCAGTTTAACCCTTCACTAGACGCGCAGGTAGTATCTGTGGTTGTCGGGAGGATGAGCAGACACAGTTTAACCCTTCACTAGACGCGCGGGTAGTATCTGTGGTTGTCGGGAGGATGAGCAGACGCAGTTTAACCCTTCACTGGACGCGCAGGTAGTATCTGTGGTTGTCGGGAGGATGAGCAGACACAGTTTAACCCTTCACTAGACGCGCAGGTAGTATCTGTGGTTGTCGGGAGGATGAGCAGACGCAGTTTAACCCTTCACTGACGCGCAGGTAGTATCCGTGGTTGTCGGGGAGGATGAGCAGACGCAGTTTAACCCTTCACTGGACGCGCAGGTAGTATCTGTGGTTGTCAGGGAGGATGAGCAGACGCAGTTTAACCCTTCACTGACGCGCAGGTAGTATCTTTGGTTGTCGGGAGGATGAGCAGACGCAGTTTAACCCTTCACTAGACGCGCGGGTAGTATCTTTGGTTGTCGGGGAGGATGAGCAGACACAGTTTAACCCTTCACTAGACGCGCGGGTAGTATCCGTGGTTGTCAGGGAGGATGAGCAGACACAGTTTAACCCTTCACTAGACGCGCGGGTAGTATCTGTGGTTGTCAGGGAGGATGAGCAGACGCAGTTTAACCCTTCACTGGAGGCGCAGGTAGTATCCGTGGTTGTCAGGGAGGATGAGCAGACGCAGTTTAACCCTTCACTAGACGCGCGGGTAGTATCCGTGGTTGTCAGGGAGGATGAGCAGACGCAGTTTAACCCTTCACTAGACGCGCGGGTAGTATCTGTGGTTGTCAGGGAGGATGAGCAGACGCAGTTTAACCCTTCACTAGACGCGCGGGTAGTATCCGTGGTTGTCAGGGAGGATGAGCAGACGCAGTTTAACCCTTCACTAGACGCGCGGGTAGTATCTGTGGTTGTCGGGAGGATGAGCAGACGCAGTTTAACCCTTCACTAGACGCGCGGGTAGTATCTGTGGTTGTCAGGGAGGATGAGCAGACGCAGTTTTAACCCTTCACTAGACGCGCGGTAGTATCCGTGGTTGTCAGGGAGGATGAGCAGACGCAGTTTAACCCTTCACTAGACGCGCGGGTAGTATCTGTGGTTGTCAGGGAGGATGAGCAGACGCAGTTAACCTTCACTAGACGCGCAGGTAGTATCCGTGGTTGTCGGGGAGGATGAGCAGACGCAGTTTAACCCTTCACTAGACGCCAGGTAGTATCTGTGGTTGTTCGGGAGGATGAGCAGACACAGTTTAACCCTTCACTAGACGCGCGGGTAGTAATCTGT